>QLOJ01011307.1:0-32822 GCA_003313625.1 Tricholoma saponaceum
TTTCTGGAAAGAAGTGCGAGGGATATCGATTTTTTTAATGAAAGTACAAGAGCCTGAGCCACAGTGACAACGATGATTGACAAGTTCTCGAATCTCTTGCTCAGGCTGCTCGTGTGAAATTCAGTAGAGCATAACACAACACCTACATCCATGACCACACGAGACCTGGACGTTGCCTGATCGACAAGTGACAAGAGGCATGCAGCATTGCACAATGGCAAGAAACTTGAAGAAGCCGAGCTGCCATGGCGCCTCAAAGTGATGAGTCAAAGGCCTACTATCGCGGCGTTTAATCGGGCCGGAATCCATCAACTTGTCCATCAACAACTTTGATCAACTGTAAGTATTACTTTTGTCAAAATCTCTTCTCCTTCAAGGTTAATCTGTCCCATATATAGTTATCCTCATGTCCCCTTTACCTCGGATTCAGAAGGGATCTCATCCAGGGGGTGATTCAGCTCACGAGGCTTTCGTTATCGTAATGTCGTCAATGAAAAATGCCCACTGACCCTGACCGAGGCTTTCCTTGCTTTCCTTGAGTTCGTCAAAGGACAAAGCAGCCTCGAGCGGGACTCCAGTTTCTCCAGAGTCCCCTAGTTCTTTGGTCTTGGATGTTACAAACGCTATGCGGCTATCAATTCGTCGAACGCACCTGGCTTCTAACTGTCTTAGTTTTTGTGTCTTGGGTTGCGATCGCCAATGCGCAGAACAAATCCTCCCAGTACAATGTCACCATTCCAAATACTTCGTCCCAGATCGTTTATACCCCTTCCATCTGCAATGCGTCCACTGCGATTGCTGATGCGCAATCATGTAATGGTGCATGGTGAGCTCCGAACTCAACTCCTCCCCGAAGCACCTCTGTGCCTAATTATGGACTTTGGCAGGCAAATCCTGGACCTGAACGGCACAACGGTCATATCTACTAATGGGCCGGATCCCGGGAGGGGGTCAATAATACCACAAATGTTCTTTCAATTTCGAGGTGATTCCGTAAATGATTTAATATGTAGCAGGTCCTCACATCCACCTCGCTGTTATCAAGCCTGTGCCATATATATATTTCCATCCAGTCTCTCCAATGCCACCGCCAACATCACTGTATCCACCAACCAAGCATCCATCTCTGCCAACTTCAATTCTTCCATAGGTGTCGTCGCAATCCTCAACCTCCTCCAATCGGATACCACCACTGTAACGCTCACCTTTGTCCCCTCTTCCTCCCCTTCGCGTTTGGACATCAATGCGCTGATATTAACTGTCCTGGCCAAGTACATTCCTAACCACCATTTATGTCATCTATGAACCACTTAACCAATTTCACAGTGCGACAGCGACATCAATAATCCTACCAACCGTAACTCTTCCTCCATCTATGACCCTGTCGTTCCCAGCACAAAATAGCACATCCACATCCACATCCACACCCTCGCACGCTCCGTCGAACCATACTCTAGTTTCAGAAGCTGTAGGCATCGTGATAGGCCTCGGCTTCGGTCTCACTGCCGCTACTGTCGTAGGTTACATCTGTTGGAGACGTCGCAGACTGAAGAACAGCGATATCTCGCCACGGCGAGGTATCGGTCATGAGAAACACGAGGTCAGGTCATGATTTTTATGAGGGCTTGGGAGTTGTATATGTACCTTAATATTTGTCCTCCGATGTAAGGCATAGTCACTGTACTTGTACCACATCATCATACTTACCTTGTTCTTTCTTTCGGTCGCGTTGTCTAGCTGCGATGACCTCAAAAAAAACAGCTTCCTTGTCATGATGATCACCATGAAACAAAATAGTATTGTCAAGTCAACCAATGGGACAGTCCTTCACAGAAGGAAGGATTAAAATAAAAAAGATGTAAAAATATATCGCCTAGTTCATGACAAGAAATAATTGGTAATTGGCGAAAGATAATCATCCTAATCAGTTGCATGCACAGAATGCGGAATGGTCAAGGAATAAAACACACCACACACACACGTACACGTATAGTAGGTATAAACGATCATGGGTCCATGAAGAGAAATAAGAAAGCTAGCATGGTCGTGAGGAAGTGCATGCGTGAAGTAGTGGTGGCGGCGGTGATATGTGTGTATATCTGGTATCGTGCGAGCGTAGAAGGGCCAGGAAATGGAGGGAAAGGAAGACGTAATAGTAATCATAATGCACAAGAATTGAAACAAACAGACAACTGAAGGATGACACATGCGAGACCACAACTCGCCAAAAAGGAATACAAATCAAATCAGGAGGACGGCACCTCAGTAACCACCATACGCCTCCTCGTTTTCCATCGATCTCGTGCTTCTGTTCGCTGCCACAGCATGCGCGCCAGGCACCAGAGCTGGAGGGCCATCATTGCTATACGCAAATCCCTGCTGCGGCTGTGCAGAGGAATGGGCATATAACCCATACGCCTCAGCATTATACGTGGACTGTTGCTGGGGCTGCGAGCTGTACGGGCCGCCCATAGCATCTTCCTCCCTCGGGCCGAGGTCATGCTGATCACCGTAGGTGTAGTTTTGCCGTTCGTTCAGTGCGGTGCCAGCTCCAGCAGCGTATGGGTATGCACCGTGGCCTGCCATGCCGGGGCTGCTCATGGAGGGCGTGGTACCGTGTCCGTGGAGCTGTGCCATGCTCGGAGGGGAGGGATCGAAAGTGCTCACGCGATGGGTGGGGCCGCCTATCACAGGTGGGTAATGTGTATGGGTGGTGGGGGTGACGAAGTCCTCTGGGTTGAAGTCCGGGTCGGAGGTATTACGGCGCCAGCGACGCTAGAAAGGCGACGAAAGTGTTGGATTGGTAATTAGCGGGAAGGATAGAAGGGGCATACCAGGAAAAATGCGATGATCAGTGCAAGGAATACGAGTCCCGCAATACCTCCTGCAACGCTGCCGACGATGGCTCCTGTGCTCATGCCGCTAGAAGCGGCAACGCTAGTGGAACTGGCCGTTGCATCAGTGGATGCAGTCGACATAGTGTTTGGAACGTTCAGCTGCGTTTGAGTGACCGGGGGTCCGGTCAGAGTTGCGACAACCTATGATGATTACGTTCAATAAGATGAAGAATTTGTACAGCACTAATCTTTACCGGGACCGTCGTGGGAGTAGCGACGAGGGGCTTCGTCGTAGTCGACGTACTTGATGAACTTGTAGTTATTGAGGACGTCGTGGACACGACGCTAGAGGTCGACGAAGTGGTAGTAGAGGGTGTCTCGGTAGAAGAAGTTGTCGTATGGGTTGAAGTAGGCTTAGGAGTATCGCTAGTATGAGTGGGTGGGTTAGGAGAAGAAGTTGGAGGAGTGGACGTTCCGGTGGGAGCTAGAGGAAGGGCGCAAAATAAGCAACTTGGTCTGTTCACTAGTCACCAACATCATACCTCCGGTGCTGCTTGGAGGCTGGCTAGTCGAGGCCGGGGTGCTTGAGCTTCCACCTCCCTTTCTGGGGGGTGTGCCACCAAGGCCAAAGAGACCCTGACGCTTCAGGATACGATGGGAAGCCCTACGATTGTTGAGAGTCATGATGCAGCCCGAACGTCTACTTGCAGAGAATGCTTTTGGATTTTTTTCAAGAAAAGGAAAGTGGATGTCAAAAGAATGTAATGCTCGTCGTTGTCGACGGCAGTGAGCCTCGAAGAAGCTTTGAAGTTTAAAGCTCGAAGCTCGAAGTCGTCGTTACGGGGAAAGAAAGAGAACGAGGACAACAACTGTTCAGTGAAAATCTCGACTGGTATCCCGACCCTGGAATGTTTTTCCCATGGCAATATATCACGTGTCGAGTGTTTTCCAAAAACCACCATCACCGCCGCTCAATATTTCGCTTGGCAATTGATATCGATTTGACTCGAACACCACCTTGACGCAGTTCCTTATCCGGCGCCAAAGATGCAGTTGTAGCTACCGAGTCGAACATCCAAGCATCTTAGGCTTCGAAAGATCTTCATCAAGAATTCGGTATAGGTAACTTACCCTTCTCCGAGTCTGCTTCCTTACTGTCATCAATAGCGCTGCTCCTATGGCACCCGACCGCACAACCCCTAGCCTCACAGAGCTAGCTCAGGGCACCAAAAAAAATGTCATTGATGCAGTGATATCCGTTTCACTATACCACCACGAAATCCTCGCAGCTGCTGCTTACGAAGGTGGTGCTTCCTGTCTCGTATGTGAGAGTGTACCCAAGAGCAAGCCTCAGAGCACGCAATCCGTCAATATGAAAGCAGAATTTTCTGATTTTGGCCTTGACCTTGAAATGCCGTATATACACAAACAAAATCACCAACTTGAAGGAGAGCTTTATCGCCAATCCCGATCGCAAGGACAAACGTACTACAAGTCCTCTCCCAACTGGCCCGAAGTTTGTCTCCGGCGGAAATTTCTGGCCTGAGTTCCGAACCAAAGGAGCAGTGCTAGAATAGTGAGTTTTATATCTCAATGCCTACCAGTCACCCACTGCTGAATAGGGGAGGAAGTATCTCTTCAAAAGCCCATGCTACTCTCAGTTAGCCGTAATATGCCGTTCGTCAGTAAGTTAAAGTTGTGCCTCCTCCTTATCTCTGCAACCTCAGTCTAGGAGTCCAGACTCGTAGGCTAGCCACGTATATACGCTCATCTTCAAGTGCGCGTGGCAGGACCACGCCTAGACCTAGCCTTTGTTATCCTGTTGTGGATCTTTTCACTATCTCTTTCCACTCTCGTGATTCTCGTAAAATCTTCATATGTGGATTTACCTGCGTTCTTGTAAAGGTAATCATCCGCAGTCGGATTTCGATCTAGCACCCAAAATGTTTCCGGTAAATCATTTTGGTTGCCCCTGAGCCAGTAGGCCACTTGAAGGCGAGGAAACGAAATGATTTATCAACTGGCTCCAACGTTTTTGACTATTCTTGGAGTTTTCGAAGGAAGTTCTTCTATGCGGCATCTGCGAAATGCGACAAGTCATTATCCCCTCCAACCGTGCCTCGTTTCCGATTGCCATTCCCCCCTACTCGCTTGGTCTCGCGTTTCAAAAAAACGGGCGTAGTGTCTCGGATGCGTGCTAATTAAATAACTCGATCCCAATCATGACCTGCTTCCGGTTGGCATGCCTGATAACAGAAGGACTTACTGCTGATTATAGCAGGGTGCAATCAATGCGTAGGATGCGGAACGCCGTACTGGTATCTTAAGCGGTAGTGCCGGACTATCGCTGGCCACGTTCTACCCTGGGAACCATGAAATTTGCTCGCTATGTCAGTTGGTTCTTTCATTATTTGGGTTAGAGAAACATAGCAAATACGTTGGCCACATCCTCGTTTCTGCCTTTTCAGATCTGCTTGCTTCCATATTAACACGCTACAATAGATTGTGACTCGGCTGGTTAAGAGCTTTCTGCGTGCATCGGGATTAACCAACCCCTGTCCATGAGCAAGAGTGGTTACGAATCTAAGCACTGTCGACTTCGCCATCACCATACTTATCTTTCTGCGTTTCTACTTGGATAGATCTCAGCGGGCTGGTTCTCTTGGTGAGCAAAAGGCAGGAGTTGATGATACTACTATTCCGCTCAAGCGGCAACCTTACAACAGAGATACAATACTGTACAAATTTGAGGTCCGGAAATTGTACTAATAGTACAGTAGTACCTAATTTGAATACTATATTGAAAGCGCCACTCGTTATTGCTGCCAGTGCTAGTATGGGTCCAAGTCAGTCAAGTGACAACTCCTGCCATTCAGAGTGTGTTTCAGGTAGTTGTCAGCTGGCATCTTCTGCCAGCCCGAGTGGAGCAAGACGACGTCGACATGAATGATGATCGGCATTTGCGTACTGCAAAAAGTGATGTATTATTGGCTACGCCGAATGCACTATACATCAGTGCGCGTTTATCGATAATCGCTTTCATTCACCTCTAAGTTCCAACTCTTTCTCCCGCTGAAATGGGATGCCTTATCCAATACCATTGCCACCAGAGCAGCATTGTGTGGCGCATTTCTGCCACGGAATCCCTCGAGCATGCAAAGGTTTTCTGATGGGCGACTACCATGCGCTTGAATGTTCAAGGCTGGATGTATCGTAAGGTACCACTTCTTGCCACACTGGCTGAACGAGAACCATCACGTCCAAGCAGCTCATGAACTAAAATGGAGGAATTTGTGTCACGGGTGGAATTGTACATGTCGAACGAAGAAAGCCTCATGACTGATAATGATCTTTGATGAAGGCAAGGGGCTCAAGTGGGCAATGACGGCATCATAAATGGGTTAAATCTAGTCGGAAGCACGCCATCCGGACGATATACAACGATACATGCCACAAAATTGACGCCTTGTATAACTTCCCAGAAGCACTGGCCAGCGATCGATACTGAAATGACCATGGGTGTTGCTTTCCAATTGTCAAATCAGACCGGCGGTTGACATGAATACGCAAACGCAACTGGAAACCAGGCATGGCTGGGTTTTCATAAGGCCGAGTATAAATGCGTTGTAAACGCTCGTGGAATCAGAGAAAAAGTGCCGCTACTGGGTCAGGAACGATGGAACGGCGAGGTCTTGAACATCCTCCATGGAGAAATAAGCCTGACGGATTGACATGTATGATAACGTAGCATATGCGATCAACGCGTCAAATAGGGAAGGGAAATGAAAACCACGAATTGAGTTTCGGATCGGTACGAAATTCCGGATCGGTGAGAGCTACCGCCCACATATGTGAACATCTGCTTCTTCAACACAAAACCAGTACGGAGCCGACGGGCCTTGTAACGAATTCTGTGATGTCCTGACTCCTGGACAACATTTGTATATTAGCCGAAGATTAGAGCAGTGGCTGGTACTTTGATTGGCAGGTAAGGTCCGGTAGGTCAGTGTCTGGCAAAGAGGAAGAAGAGACCGTTCGGTATCTTTCAGTAAGTGCAGCCAAATAGTTGGTTCTTCATCTGTGAAGTGTGTTGTGCCGTAATTTGTCGGGCATGTGTGAACCATCTCTTGCCAGTGTGTTGACATGATATCGGGAGAACGTAAGTGCCAAGCAATGGTCTGGGTCGAACGAAAATAACCCATGGCGTTTGAAGGGATGCTCAGCGACTGACAGTGACAGAGCGTATCTAGAAAACTGCAATCCGATAGAAATTCAAGTGTTTGAATCGGAGTGTACTAACCATCCATTTCCGGGGAACTTCGTTAGATAGTAGCTCTGTCCAGTGTCCTTGAGACAATGAACCAAAATTACATTGCAGATAAGCCCATTCAGATCCTATGATCAACTCAAGGAAAGGCACCTAGTTTGCAGCGCGCGGACCAGCTGGTAATCGTGAATCAACCCTCCAGATATATTCGCTGGTTTTCCGGATATAAAATTGCTGTACACAGCCGCTCGACGCGTCAAATTGCAAGGGTGAGGTAGAGCCACGAAGTCAAGGAATGTTGGAATCATGTTGAAGTTGTTGTATCCTAGTAGGTTTATCATGATCGAATCAATAGCTAAGTTCAAGTTGGAAGTTGAAGGTGCTGCATCGAGCCTGACTCGGATGTCATAAAATATGTACGTAATCAACGCAATTGCAAAAATCGTGACAAATTTCAAGTTATTTCTCGAACGTTAAACTTCAAAAAGTTGATGCTCCCTCTTCGTCGTGGCGTGCGGCAGCTTTCGAACGCCAGCGTAAGGCGCCCACTTTTCTCTAAGACTAATGGCGTGAGTAGGCATGGGACCACCTTTTCTTATCCCCTCGATGAATTTCACCGAAAACTGCCCAAGTCAAAACGTATAAATCCAGTCGAGCGAAATAAAGCCCGGATTTCCAGAGTCCTTTCGGCTCTCCTCCGTCATGGCGATGAAATGGGAGAGCTGCATCTTCCAATGCGAAAGGACGGATACGTTGCTGTGACAGACCTTGTAAGCTCACCATGTTATTTTGTGTTGAGAGCTCTGAGATGACGTTTGAGTGCGTGAGATTAGCTCAACCATCCTTGCCTCCAGGGCGTTGATGTATTCATGCTGGAGAAAGTCGTAAGGGAGAACGGGAAGAACAGATTTAGTATGATCTACCAGCCTCAACTTCTGCCCATTCCGGGAACGTCATCTCACACGAACTTTTGGTGGATACGTGCTAATCAACCAGACTCTCTACGGGTGCGCTGCCCTGCCTAGCACGTTTTAGGTTTTTCTCATCGTTTCCCTGCCAGACTATTGAGGTGGACCTTGAAAAGATAGTCTCTCCCAGTCAAGTGAGAATGGCTGTCCACGGAACTACTTTGGATGCATGGGAGTCGATTTGTGAGTTCAAGTTGCTTCTTCGTCCTTTTTTGAGGCGTAATTGCATGCCCACAGCTAAGCAAGGTTTGTCAACGATGGGGAGGAACCATATACATCTGGCTCAGGGAGTGGGGGGTGCGGATATTATCAGCGGTGCGTCCTTTGTTCAATTACTTTCGTGACGTATCTTTCAAGCATGTGCTCCATTAGGTATGCGTACTTCATCACAAGTCCTCATATTCGTCAACCTCGAGAAGGCTCTAGCTGCTGGAATCAAATTCTACATCTCTAGCAACGGCGTAGTGCTCACACCTGGTAATCAACTGGGTTTCTTGGAAACGAAATTCTTCGCGCGAGTAGAAAGGGTCAGGATGAAGAAGACTCTGTTATTTGGGGGACCCCTTCCAGACCTTCCGGAGACAACAGGGACTTCGGAGGATGTTACATGGAGCCGGCTTTCGAGACGGACGAAGTAAAATTAACTTCCGCCTTGCCTTGATTTTCCGATTTGTATGCCCGCGCTCATCACCTCGTACTTGATGTTCGGATGCTCGATGCGCTTCGATGGTCCTTACTTACCGTCGGCGTGCTGGTCCAAGAGAAACTTCTCAGTACCTTGAGCCTTCACCGCCGTCATGTCATATCTTCACGTCACCCAGCCTTGGTCCTCATTGATTCTTCTCTTGCCTGTCAAGTCGGTCAGTTACCTGGAGGGTTGTAGTTGCCTCTTCCATCGTCTATCCTGGCAATCTGGTGTTTGGTGAATAGCGACAGTGCAAGATGTTTATCGAGGGCCTTTGGTACTGTTCGCGATTGGCCAGTCGATTCCATTATTATACAGATGAAATTGAAATACCAAGGGTGGAGTCTATGGAATATACCGTACAGGTTCACAACGTATAGACTTCTCGATGCGATTTTTCCAGGCAATGTAGGGATAATACGAAATACATGGAGGCTCTTGTCCACGCATGTTCTGGCTGGCCAAACTTACAAGTGGGCCGAAATTCTAAGTTCATCCATCGGTTCACACCATCATCAACACCGTGGGGCACACGAACTCTCTTCCAACTCGGCCTACCCCGTAGATATGACTCGGATGACATCTTTTCAATGGTCTCTAGCCAACCATGTCAACTACCGTAAATTACAAGCCCAGAATTTATACACATGATATTATCAAGAAAAGGCACTTAGACAGTACGTTGCTGCTTCATTTCTGGCGGGCCATCGAAAACTGTCGTAATCAGAGGTGATTTGTTATAGAGAATCTACAAGGATTGGGTTAGTAACCGACGGTAGACGAGGTAGAAGTCAGTTGCCATGTCTTTGAGGAGTTCCACAACAAGTCTTCCGTGTCCGAGTCTATTGGCTGCATACAAGTTTGACGAATAGACTTGATACCCATCTTCAAGTTTCTCGGCTGTTTCGAACTTCCACATTGCTCCGTTCGTGAGTGCCCCTTACCTTCGAGTTGATAACGGAGGCCTTCATGAAGTTGTGTATGAGGTTGCGGTCGTGTGACATATTCGGTCTAGAAACTTGTTAAGGGCGTCGAGGTCGAAAACATAATCCGAGTCGGCCAGCAGTTACCATTAGTTTGGTTCAAAAGTAGATATTACGTAATGACAATGAATTTTTGTGAAGATGTTCATTTCGCAATTACTATACGACCTAGCGGTACCGCACAGTGAATTAGACGTCTAGACTCGTTCGACTCTTAGCTAGAGTCTGCTAGAGTACTCGTTCTCTGCTGCCGCCCAGGTTGGCCTCCATTTACGACATCTAACGACACTAGACCATTCGGAATCCAAACAACCTCTATCGTTACCATGGCCCAAGCTCTATTTGACGATCATCCTTTGGAGGAATATCTACGGAGTAGGTTGTCGAAATGGCTTGGTATGAATACCTCTGACCCGTGTCTCTTATCCGTTCAGGTGCCGGAGAAACCCCAGAGTTCATCCCTGGCAGTTCAGCCGAGCTTGAGCTTGAACTCGATCCCTCGCGCCACATGCAGTCGGATTACACTGAGCTGGAAGAGTTCGAATGGCGCCCTCCTTTTTTGATTCAGTTAACAGAGGTCAGTCGTACACTGATGTGGAAGCACATTGATAACTCATTACCCGGTCCGTAGTTGTTTTTGGCGGTAATAGCCACCTTGAACCCTTCAAATCATCCCAGTCCATCCGCCGAACGCTTCAAATATGACGTCATTTCTTCCTCTCTACTGGCAGTCTCCCTTCCGTCTGCTCACGGCCGCACTCCAAGACCCTCCATCATTCCCGGCCATTTGAACCACAGCAGGACACCGAGCGTGGAAATTCAACATCCTACTCCTCTGCACACGCCTTCATCAGACACCCCCTACTTTATTCCGTTATTATCTGTTCTTGTTGTCATATTTCTCAGCGGAGGATACACACTCTTTGCTATTGCTACCATAGGAGCTATCGTATATATTTTCAGAACTACAAGTGATTCTTCTAAACATGATATATCACCTGTACGTTTCCTTGCCCCTTGATCGTTCCGTTGACTGACTCCCTGTCAGGTTCTAGAATCTTTGAATGATCTAATTGCATCCAGTAACGATTGGGAGTCTGTGGTTCAAAAAGCCATCAGTATTCTCGAACATGACGAACAAACGTTGGTCATCCCTATATCTGCTCGATATTCGATATTGACGTCTTTCAGTACATCATATGCCTATTCGCCTTCTTCGCCCTGTTCTACTCTTCGTGTAGCTCTCCAGTCATCCTTACACACTACACAAACGCAGTGTGATAACATCCGACAACTTTTCTCTGCCCTGACCTTGCCCTCAGAACTCGCGCAGCTCTCGGAAATGTATGCCCCACCGTCACCTATGAAGTCAGCCTTCTCTCCTCAGGAAACAAGTCGACGTCCTCTTTCGCTGCCGGCTCGTCGACGTCCTCTTTCTATGCCTTTAGATGGTATTTTAGGTCTGCAGGACAAACGATCAACGTGGGGTGGCTCTCACAATATGCCCAGCTCACCCAGCAGTCCAACCCAGTTGCTCAGGCGCCGAGAAAAACGCCGCTCGGATCTCTCATCCATTTTATCAACATCTCCGCCTTTAACAATCGCTAGGACTCCCGTTTCTCCAGCATATACAAGTCCCATGACCAGTCCTAATCAGAGTCTTCCTCACGTCAATGAGGAAGATGATGCAGAGTATGACCAAAAGGAGGTGCCAGCTACTCCGGGGCACCATCATTTCGGTGCTGCCGCGCTTGAACTCCATCGGTCGCGTAAAAGTGCTGGGATGGAGGCATTTAAATCGCCACCTCCCAGCTACTTCAGTGACCTCCCGTCTCCACCTCATAATGTCACAACCTCCTTGTCCTCTGGTTCTAGGTACACCCCAATCCAACCATCAAGACACCATCTCTCTCTAACAGCATTGAACCAAGCTGTGCAAGGAGCTATGGCATCAAAGCGATACGCATGTTCGCATCTGCTTGCTTTGCGGTTTGTGGACGATGATGATGAGGGGTATTGGGAAGATGTCAGGAGTGTGATGGGGTTGTTAACTAGCACCCTTGTGGACACCGCTTCGAGACTATCAGAGGCACTCGAAGATTTGGAGAATGATAAGTTGAGGGATCAGAACCCGACACCCTCCCTAGTGACCTCTTTCCATGCTTCTGAAGACGAAGAGAAGGGCGTCAGTGCAAGGGTCTTCCCCAGGATGAAAGAGAACAGGAGGCGATCATCGAATATTTCATTTGCGCCGTTACCCAGCCATTTATCGCGGTTTGCGGCACACGTTGAGGCCATCACGACTGCTTTGGATGACGCTCGGGATCATCTGCAGGAGTGCCTCACGTCATTACGCGAGGAGCAAGATGATACTACCGCCTGGTCTAACCGCAAGCGTCATTCACGGCCCCCTTCGCACGGTTCAACTGCAGACGCAGAAGATTCGCATGCTTGGCAAGCATACGAACGTCTGCGACGTGAATTAGGTCTGGCCCTTCGTGAGTGTGAACGGGGGAAGGAGAGACTATATGATATTGTCTTCACCCCTGATCTATGTGATGAAGAAGACGAGGATTCGGCAGATGATCTTCCGGGGCTGGGGCATGACGCGAGTGACGACTCCGACAAGCCTGATCCGACGTTTCCTTTTGACGAGGACGCCGAACAGGAGCGGCCTGGTGGGTGCACTGTGGTGGCTGTAGAGGGTGCAGATGGCGCTTTGGACGACGCAACGTCGCATCTGCTACTCACGGCGTCTACGCAACATCTACCACCTCCTGGCATTGAACAGGTGTTTGAAGCTGATACTGGGTGTACGCCGCCACTCACAAGGGAGAAGTCGAAGCTGACGAGGGAGGAGAGGATAAAACTTATGAAAGCGAGAAGAGAGAGTGGCGGGAACGTCCTCGGCGTGGGCCTGGGGATAAATCTTGCAGCGGCGCCGGGGACGGGTGGGGGTGGGGGTGGTGTGGAGAAATGGGGTCCTGGAGGCGAGGTCGTGCAGGAATTGAAAGACGTCATTTGGAAGGTCGGGGAAAAGAGGCGGAAGATGGCTGGCCCACCAACGGAACCATCATAATCCTTCCTCCATTGAAGTTGGTCCTGATCTAACCTCATGAGATTGTTTATCAGGTTGTCTATGCTGTCATTCGTTTGCCTATCTATCTCTTATTAAAATCTTACTATAAACTGATATTATATTGGATGTAGTTGGATAATTTAATTCTCTGTGGATATTTGAATACCTAACTATTGATATTCATCAAAATGAATGCACTTCGGTTTTCCCCTTGTTTTTTTGTGTGGATGGTTGGATCATTCAAGCTTACTACAAGCATTATTCCGGTTCACGCCGACATTCACGAGGTCTTTGAATATATATCTCAGTTATCGGCAACACATGGTGGTGTTTACTTACTTGGTTAGTTGATTTTCAGATTCCCCTGGTGAAGTCGCTAAGAATCGCACGTCACCACGTCGGCTTACGCTGCCGCTTTACGCGGTAGTGACAAGACACTCACGATCGATAAGTTCGACGGATCCTAGTAGAAATACTACTTGTACCCGATGACGAAAGGTCACATCCTTCAGACTCGAGTCGAACGAACGTGTGCCTCTACAGCACCCGGATATTAACGTAACCGTCATCATCACTGTTCCATTACATAGAAATGTGGCACCGATTTCCGAACCTTGTACGACTGTGTGGCACTGGGGGTCCACTGGCAGCAGAATGAAGATTTACCTCTCGGCAGAAATACACGAAGAAACTGCAGCCTTACCTTATGCAAGTACATCCAATCGAGGAATCTACATACTTGCAGTGCCCCTTCCAGATAAGCCCTTCGCTATCCATTTTATCTGCTAGGTTCAGAGCACAAGAAGACATAGAAGGAAATACTTTGTGTCCCCAGATCTCCAGGTGACTTCGGGTGTGGCAGCAGACGGAAACGGATTTAGAATGTGGTGCCCTAAACAAAGAATTTTACTGCTACACCGAAATTGGAAAATATTTTCGTTGTCTTTCATCTAACGAGAAATAGATAGAGGCCTTTTTTTGCGGCTGTCGCGGGCCTGAGACTCCGGCGTGGTAACAGTTTACTATATATAGTCAACAAATGACGAAAACCGTAGTTATTCAAGTTCGATTGAACCTTGAGCTTTTCATGGTTCAATTTTCAGATCGCTATGCTCGCGGGGTGAGGTTGTACCAGCACCCGAACGTCCCTGGATAAAGCTTGCCGCGAAGGTTCCATTCTTCGTTCACTTGGTCGTTCTGACGCACTGGCAACGCTTAGCCTATACCCAGCTGACGGTATCAATCATTCCAATTGTGTCCTGAAATGATCAACGCCCTGGCTAGAGTTGCCAAGCCAATACAGATAGCCGATTGGTGATCCGTGCCCTGGGAGTCCCCGCGAGTAAGGTTGGCGGCCGCCTTGTGCTGACAAGCCCTTGAACAAAACAGTAGCGCCCTCAAAAAGACGCCCCCCATTCTAATCTGCATTTCTCTGACAAATACATTTCGATTTCGAGTTAGTGCCACCTGATTACTCGGACTCCTCCGCTTTCTAGGGTTGTGTCTTTTGTATTCCTTGAATAGGCATATCGGCTGGAAACTTAGGCGCACTGGAAAATCTTTCTGGGCTTAGGTTCGTTGTACTTACCGCATCAATGGTTTGCGGATTGCCTAGTCCCTGTCTGGCGCGTTCACTTGACCTCCTTGGAAATGTTATCTTCATATTGCTGTGGCGAACATTCGTTCTACCTCGCCCACAGACGTAAACTTCGAAAGCCAAACAAAACCAGGCCATGCCAGTATTGCATGATGGTGTCGGAGGCCGCAACGGAATTCTATAAGAAGGGAAAAAATTCGGGCACCATGTCGCGATACTCACTTTATTAAGCGATGGTGATCTGTTTATCTAACACTCTTGCAACGGCTTCTTTCTCCATCTTGGCCTATGTTGTACTCAACAGTGGCAGACAACTGTTTTTCCATCCACTGAAACGGTTTCCCGGCCCCCGTCTTGCTGCTCTGACGCTATGGTATAAAGCGTTCTACGACATTCTCATGGACGGCGGCTGGTCTGAACATCTTGAGATTTTGCACGCTAGATACGGTGAATATATTTCTTATTCTTTTTGTTTATTCAAGGGTTCACTATGGTAAATTTAGGCCCTATCGTCAGAGTTGCGCCGAATGAGGTGTGTGTTATTGTTGTTGAGAGGCGCCTGGCTTACGCCTTCCATAGCTTCATTTCAGTGATCCTCGCTCATACAATGATATCTATGGCATGAGCACGAAATTTGCGAAACAATCTCACCTATATAGTTGCTTTGCCACCGATCTTTCTGTGTTTGCCTTGACCGATCTTCATGAAGCCACACAGAGGAGGAACCTGATCGGCCCATTTTTCTCCAGGCGGGCGATTATGAAACTCGAGAATGTGGTCCAAGCCCAGGTTAGTTCTGCAAAATGCTATTATTTTTTTATATTTCATGTTGGACACAGGTCGACAACCTTATTTCTCGACTTCTCACTTATCAGGACTTGGCGAAGCCTGCCAACCTGGATCTCGCATTTCGTACTACAAGTCTAGAGGTCATCACCTCCTACTGTTTTGGCGTCGAACCCGACCCTCGTGGCTGCAAAGATTTCCAGAATGACGTCCTTTTCGCTATAGATGCGACGTTGCCCATGATATGGGTCTTCAAGTATTTCCCTCGAATCAAAAACTTCATGCTGATGGTTCCAGAGTCGATGGCGGCTTATCTGAAACCAGGAACCATAGGCATTCTAGAGCAGCGACAACAAATGGGTGCTCAAATAGATAAGCTCCTAAGAAATCCTACTTCCCTGGAGAGCGTCCAGCACGAGACGATATACCATCATCTTTTAACTCCTCAGCCTGACAACCAGCGATTACCACCCATATCTCGGACCTGGCTCCTCGACGAGGGCCTGTACATGCGCTTTGCCGGTAGCGACACGGTTGGTACTGTTTGCACGGTTGGGACGTATTACATTCTCAGTGACCCCCGTGTCCGAACGACGCTCGTCCAAGAACTAGAAGAAGCATGGCCTGACAGAGATGCTGCCGTTGGGTACGAAGCACTCGAGAAACTCCCATTCCTCGTTTGTCACATCGATTATACATTTGGTATCACGCACTAACGTTTACTGCCAGACCGCTGTAATCAAAGAGTCCTTGCGGATGGCCCATGGCGTCGTAACGCCGTTACCCAGGATCGTTGGACCTGGGGATGCAGAAATCTCTGGAGAGACTATTCCAGTTGGAGTGAGTGTTGGGACACTGGCATTTTTACTCTTATCTCTGAAAATGTGCCAGACTGTGGTCTCGATGGGTGCCACAGTCGTACATCGTAACCCGGATATTTTCCCAGATGCCTACAAGTTTTCGCCTGAACGGTGGCTCCAAATCGACTCACACGAGCTTGATAAATATTTAGTGGCCTTTTCGAAAGGGCCAAGGAGTTGCCTGGGAATCAAGTGCGCTCGCAATTTCGTTTTAGGTCCTGTAGTACAATGTCCTAATATTCTCATTTAGCCTTGCGTGGTGTGAGCTTTACCTTATCTTTGGCAATCTGTTCAGGAAGTTGGTTTTGACTGCCGAAGACGGGACGACGTAAGTTTCGGTTCTCCAACGAGGTGTTCTCTTCGTAAGCTGATCCTCAACATATTAGTATCCAGGACATCAGCTTCAGGGAGTATTTCGTGCCCATCCATCGGGGGAAGCATCTACACGCCCATGTGAAAGCCAGGGCGCTTTAAAGACAGGTTTATGCTACTATATGTGTTTAGTTCAGTAACAGACGTCTTAAATGTACTTTCTATTGTCTTTGTTATCTCCTGTCAATTGAGCAGACACATGATTCAAGGAACCATTAAAGCTCGAAAGGCGAGCAGATTACTCCAGTGAGGGTGTAGAATATCGCCCACTATACTATACTCAAAATATACTAGACCATAGTTTCAATGCCGTCGCACCACGGCCACCTGGAAATCCCATCCTCCAACAACATACTTCACCTCCAGGAGCCGCCGAATTTCTCTCCAGCCAGCCACACTATTAGCCTCCTCCGCATCCCGCAGATCAGTAACGACATAAATAAAATCCGCAGGCGATAGAAGTGATCTAAGCAAGGACCCGATCAAGAACGCGATCAGCGCTACTACCAACACCGTTGACATAGGATATAGTCGCTTTGCACCCGCCTTCCCATTAGGAGTATTAAACAATGTTGCTGCAGTGTCAATATCCCCAAGGCCTCCAGGGAGTTTCCAAGACGCCGTTTTCGCTTTCGGCGAAGACGCAGGACTAGTTGTTGACGTGTTAGTCTCCGGTGCAACGGTGGGGACGGTGGTGCTGGTAGCAGCATCAGTCACAGCCGTCGCAGTCGTGCTCGGCATCGTGAACCGCGTCAGTGGTTTGCTATAGGATTGCAAGAAGCCAAGGAAACCTCCCGGACCTCCCCCAGACGCCACAGGATGCACATGAGGGGTTGCTATTGTTGAGGATGTCATTGATGACAGATCGTGCTGGTTACCTGGCTGCTGGAAAGTGAAAGCACATCAAATCACAAATCAGCCTCCTTGTATAGTGTAGTGTAGACTAACCAGACGAGGAGTATCCTCATTGATCTCAGATATAGAATCGCTCTCAGTGGTTTGCTCAGATGAATCGACTGTTGCAGAACTTGCGACCACGGGTTCTAGAAGATCGTCTGCGATAGCCACTGGTGCTCTGAGCTCATTCGGAAGCGGCTCTGAGTCAGTCGGTATCCTAGTAAGAATAAGGTCAACACTCGTGTACCGATCTCGAGACAGATGAGATACAGTAGAGAGCAGACAGACCTTGAAAGCACACTCATCCTAGAAACCCTATCATCCAACAACTCCTCCCTTCCAAGACTAGTTAGAGACTCCTTTTCTCCCACAACTTCCACCTCCTTCCCATCCACTCTGACACTCCTTTGTTTTCCCTTCCCTTCCCCACTGTCAAGAGGCTTCACCTCGACCTCAACAACCACACCTCCCTCTTGCATTTCTGTCAACCAAGTAGGACGTGGCGGCGCACCACGCATCTCCCCTGTCAACGGATCTCTGACAGTCGATACCTGGTACTGCGCGGTCGGTAGGCTCAACTTCAACAGATGCCGTGTAGGACTTTGCCCCTCATTCAGCCCCGACGAGTGTAGAGGCGAAGATGGGATGGTGTAAATCGTGTATGCGAACGGAAGTAAATGGTCAGTAGACCCTTCGGGCGAGGACGGAAATGCTAAGTTTAATGGAAGACAGTCCCCCGTCCCGGGGTGTCCAATCTTATACTTCGTTCGCATCTGTGACCTCAATATGACGTCGTACCCGTCAGGGTAGAGCTTCGAATCAATGACCAACTCTGCAACTAGTAAGTCCGTTGGTGGGCGTACCTCCCCCTTCAATGTGAACGCAGATGATGACGCCCGACCTCGTAGCAAATTGTCTGGCAAATTATCAAGTGCAGACGTACTTGTTGAAGATGCTGTGAGAGAAGAGATAGAAAGCGGCGAAGAATCGGGAGGCGAGGAGGACGGTGAGTATGGCGGAGTTGGATCACTGCCAAGGGAACTTGGTGCGCTAGAGGAGTGAGGCAGATCCTCGGACGACGGTTCGGCTGAGGGGCTAGAGCTGAGAATTCGTCTGCCTGCACGTGGGGTCATCTGGTCAGCACCAGTACTAGGGCCACCATTAGGTGATAGCGGGGCTGGAGTGGGCGAGGCCATGTGTGGCGGGAGAGTAACAAGGATAGTAGTCACATACACTCTATCCTCCAAAGTATACTTCGTGTTGACCAGCACCCGGCTTTCATCCCGTTTTCTTAACTTCCACCCCGTCGTCGCGAGATGTTCGTCTAGTTTCTTATCCGTAATCACCAGCCCCGGAGTGGGTAAACGTGTGGTAGGTAAGGGAGAACAGCCCTTAATGCACGACTCCACAGCCAGGATAGATCGAGGGAGCGTGGCGTTGATCATCGAATTGACGGCGGCAGGGATTGCTCCTGCGTAATCCACTGCAACTAGCCTCGTACATCTCGTCGACGGAATTGCATAGTTCTCCTTCGTATACGGATCCAGTGTCTCTAATATCCATGCATCCACATAAACGCGGCCCACAGGCAATACATATGAATTGTACTTTGCAGACGAGAACATTGCCACAGAGTCGGGACTGAACGACGCGGAGACGTAGAATATCGCATTCCTTGCACCATTGGACCGTTCCGCCACCTCACCAGACTCAGTGTTCCTCCTTGAGAACGGGGCATATGCCCGCGCCATCACAGAAGCCACGTAGAATCCGCGGTCACGCCATGGGAATCCCGTCTTAGAAACGATAAAGGCCGTCCTGGACTCTCCACCAAACGATTCTAGTACACGACTCGAGTCATATCGGTCGTCCCACTTCTTTCTGCAATTCGCCTCCGCAATGACTGAGGCCAGCTCCTCCGCTGAAACGCCTTCGATGACCTTCAATCCCTTATGCACAGGAATTACGGGCGAGATCTCTGGCACAAGCTTCTTATGGATCGGCAGACCCTTCTCGGTGACAAGTTCCCAACCCGTGGAGGGGACGGCCGCGTGTGTCTCCTGCGTCCATGCAAGGGCGTCTAGAGCGTATTGCATTGGGTGCTTCAACGGGGAGGGTACCCCCGCACCGCCCGCTGCAGTCGCGGGAGACATAGCCGCGACAGCCTGTTGCGTGGTAGCAGTCGCTTGGTCCACGGCGTAGCTGAAGAACCTGGCTAATGGACTAGAAATCTTCGGTGCTGAAGCCCAAGCACCTGGTGTACTTATCTGGGCGGGAACATCCGAGCTTGAAGCTATGGAATCCGCATCCCACTCTGCTCTTCGTCGTCGTATGACCCCCATCACAGGAGGTTGATCGAGTGGTATCCGAGGAGGCTTCACGCGCTTCTGCTTCGCGAGTAACTTGATCTCGTGCTCTGGAAGTTCTTCCACATCAACAGCCACTTTTGCCCCGTTCACCATCACCAAACCTTTCTCCTTTCCAGGTGCACGCCGAACAATTGTTAGGAGTCGATCATCGTCCACAAACATTGCTTCATGCGCTAGAGAAATCCACAACCCTCCACCTTCCGTAGATAATCGATGTCGACGCAGACAGGAGATAGTATGCGGCGGAGGATCCACCACAATGTCTAGCGAGTGAGCCCATGTGTCGATATCACACCGAATCTCACATTCAATAACAGGTGAGGTTGATAAACCACCCTCGTCAGAGCTGGCACTTGGTGTCCGTCGACTGGCAGAAGCTTCGTATTCAACCCTAAAACTCGATCGTTCATGGTCGTAACGCAGTCCATTCGCTTTCGCACCCGCTAATCGAGTGATGACGGGCGGACCACCGCATTTGATGACAAATTCACCGATGCCTGCTAACGAGTTGATCATCTGTGTAGGTATGGTGGCCTTGTTTGCCCATCCCTTAGGATCCGATTGTTCAAGCAGCGTCAGCAGCGTTGTAGTTGGCGAAAGCGCTTCGATGGCCCAGCCCTGGAGATCCACTTGAGTTCGAATGACATTGGGTTCTACTGGTGGGATGTTCGGGAAGAGGTGTGGATCGTCGGCAGAGAACGAGAATACGTGTATGGTTGTCGGGGATTTGTACACTGTCTTGAGGAGGACAGAATCACGGCCACTGTATATGTCATTAAGACACACAAGTAATTACATTCCAAAAGCACTCACTTGACAGGCCAAGCAGGCTTTGTCTTGTAATGCCAAAGCTCGGTAAGCTCGTTCACGTCCTCCAACAGCACAGCATCCTCATGTTGCTTATCCCAATAGGACTTGGCTCCAGGTGATACAATCGCTCCATACAAGTCCCAGAGTCCGACGCCTACGAAAGTTGCTTCTGCCCGGTAAACGACGAGAGTAGGATCGATGGAGTCAAGTTGCGTAATAGAAACTCCTCGAGCGTCCGTAGCTTTGAAAAAGTTAAAGATAAAAGGCGAAGTTTAGTAAAGGTACAAGGAGCACATACTTCGTCTCCACTTAGCTTCTGGTTCTTGTAGAAGCGACGAAAAATATATGTAATTTCTTCGCACTCTAGACAAGATAGACTTATCGGCTGCGGGAGAACGTTCAGCAGTTGCACGAACGACCGTTTGAACTGAATGAGAAGAAGCAGTACTGTGGACTGTTCCCATAGAGGATGACGTGTGGAGGCTGAGGTCGACACTCGAAACATCCTGCAAAATCTGCTCCGCGATGAAGTATGACGAGGGATCTCGGTCTTCTACATCCTGGATGGTTTGAGGAAGACCATTAAGACGAAGGCCGCTAGACGGCCCAGATATTTCGACCACGACTTTGACTTTCAGGATTGAGTGATCATCAATTAATGCAGCATGGATGAGTCGAAGTACAATTTGATCTGGAAGATTAGACGACTTGTGGGACGAAGATGGGGTAGAGCTATTTCGAATGGCACGAGCGGACCAAGGCAGTTGTTCTACTTCCTCAGACGAGGCTTTCGTAGTTATTTGGACGTCCCAACCCTCCGTTGACGGCAGGATACATTCAATGGAACGCGTCAAACGACGTTGTTCGCGTAGGGCGCGAACCTCATCCATCCCATGAAGCTTTTCGTTTGGCGTCGTGTGTTCGCCGTCTTCAGGGATGATCGAGTATTCCAAGGTAAGCGCCTCGCGGTCAATCTCAAATCGAATACGCCCTAGACTAACACCATGGCCATACCCTACTAGCATCGGGATGCGGCTTGCTCTCTTTTTCACGGTCTTCAGCAGCCCTAGCGTCATGGTTGAGAGCTGTTGGGTCAGCCCAGATGATGACCCAAAATTAAAAAGAGCTTTCAGATCATGTTGCCAGAAACAAGTGATCCTTAGTCTGCCGCCCAATGGGTTCTTCTTTTTCTGGGGCTGTCCAGGTGTAGAAGAGGATGATTGAGGCTGTATATGTTGTATACACCATGCGAGCACTATCATAAAGCTTTCAGAACAATGGTTTCAAATATTCGGAAAATACTGACGAGCGACGTGGGATCTGACAAATGGGGGTGAAGGCCGTAGGTATGCAGGCTCGTCCGGTGAACGAGGTAGAGACGTAGTGATGTCAATGACGGTCGAAGGATCATAGATTAAGCGGGATATAGTGACAGCATCTCGAGGACTTTTGGTATGGTTAACGCACATAGAGACAGATGATAACGGGAGCTCACTTTGCAGGCCAGCCCAGAGAAAAGTTTGTCTTGGATATTCGAGTGGTATGATCGAACATTTCCAGCAAATGGGCATCCTCCACTGCCGGATCCCATTCTTGTCTCAGCTCTGGAGTCGACAAGACAGCCTTCCAAGGCTCCAAAGACACGTAGTCATCTCCTGTTGGAATGTCCAAGACGAGTCTATAGACATCATTCCCAGCCTTGCTCAAATTACGATGAACCACGACATCAGACAAATCCGGAATTGTGGCGACCCGTGCTTTCCCTTTCTTACTTGGCGAACTATCGCCGGCGTTGATTATTCGTTTCCATTCGGAGGAAGAAGAAGTGAGAAGTTGTCGAAAATAAGCTTCGGCATCGTTCAGGGCGGTGGACCATGACTGTCGCAGTCTAGTAAAATAAATTCAGCGCGACAGCCAGCGCTTAGAGCAAAGCAGGATGATCACCTGGAGCCATCGGACATTCCTAGTTGATAATTATTCGTAAAATAGGCGTTATTTCGTCGCCAACGTTAGATATGAGAGTAATGAAGCAGAAGCAAAAGCCTCAAGTCTGGTCATCGGACAACGCGTCGGTTGATTAGGTGGCGTGACTTTGCCGAATGACTTACTCCTAATAGTAACTCTTGGCTTTAACAGCTCTTGCACCCATAACTTCGACGAAAATACACATTACAGTATACTCGGAGCCTATTAGCACGGCTGGAGTCATAATATGCCAAGAGACCTTATAGTTGGAGAAAGTAAGATGGCTTTGAACGATATTTCTACACAGAATCAACCTCGTCGTGCGACTTCTAGTTGTGTACAAACATATTGATGAAATTGTCGTATCCCTGGAAGGGGCATGCTAAGACTGAGCTTTCCGCAGTTGTCGAGGGCACCGCGATCTCCTCTCCCAAGATATCAAACTTGGAAGACAACAGTGATGTTGTTGAGGTTACGGGGAACTGTAAGACGCCTCGTTGCCATTGCAAGACGGATGGATCCTTCCGAATGGACTGTGGGCCTCCTATGCCATAGCGTAGACGTTCCACCCGAGAAAGATGAACCAGCCCTTTAGACAGATAATTCAAAATGCTCCGTCAACTTGTGATCATCATGATCATTAGAGTTGGATTAGATCCGGTATTGCCTTTGATGCCTCGGCCCTCGTTGCTTCTTGAATCTTGATGGGGCCTTTGATTTCGTACGTCCGGTAGCGAGTTATAGTGTTGTCTCCGCCTAGGTATCTGCCGGCTCGACGACTCAAGATCTACAGTGTTAGAATCAACTTGAACTTGAAGCCCATGAGGGAAGAGTGTCGAATCATGACTCACATTAACAGTACACTTGAAGAGAACGCGTGATCAGGTGATCGCGGCTCGGGCGTGTTTCGAAAGTCCGAGTCGCCGGTCCGCTGCCTGCGTCAGCATCCGCCAACGAACATTCCTGCAAGCAGGCAGCCAGCATCCATGGCATTCAGTGGTGAGAGAGTGCTGAGCATCCAATCTCATGTGGTATTCGGCTATGTAGGCGGAAAAGCAGCTGTCTTTCCCCTCCAGTGCCTCGGCTATGACGTCGATGTAAGCCCCCGTTTTTTGCGTGCGGTGCAGAAAATTGTGTTCTAATCCTCATCGTTATAAGGTAGTGAACACTGTTCATTTCTCCAACCATTCAGGTGCGCAGAGATTCATCTTTCTTCAATTCGAGTATCTGACGGGGTATTTGTTTCATAGGATACGCTAGCCGCGGTGGTACCAAAACGAGTGCTGACGAACTCAACGCTATATTCGGCATTTTAGAGTCGAATGAAATGCTGGTCCCAACGAGATTGCTAACAGGTTCGTCTTCATAAATTTGCCGTTGCCCACGCCCCGAAATAATATTTCGCTAGGTTACATACCTGGTGCAGAGAGCCTCTCTGCAATCGCGGATCTAGTGCGAAAGCTTAAGAAAGAGAAGCCAGGCTTGATATACCTCCTAGACCGTACGACGCCTTCATAGATTCTCAATTCCGCTCTTCTGACTCATCCCGGACTTTTGATTGTATAGCCGTGATGGGTGACGCAGGCCGTCTCTACGTCGCTGAGGACGTGATACCCGTATACCGCGAAATTCTTCCCCTCGCAACGGTAATAACCCCCAACTGGTTCGAAGTAGAGTACGTATTTTATCCCCCTTCAAATCCCCCTTCCATCTGACTCTGCCCTGTAACCAAAAAGAACACTGACTCAGGTCGAATTCAAAGATCACGCATCTCTCAAACGCGCCTTAAAGATCCTACACGACCAATACAACGTCCCAAACGTCGTCATTTCTTCCATCCCATACAAACCCTGGCTCTCCGCCATCCGCCCGCCCCCGGCTAACTCCTCCCCCTCCTCCCCCTCCCTCCTTTGCATCTGCTCCACCGCACAACCCTCCGCCCTGCCGACAGTTCACGCACAAATCGTTCCCCTAATCCCCGGATACTTCTCTGGGGTCGGAGACCTCTTCTCCTCGCTCCTTCTCGCCCATTTTGACGTCAAGACACCTTGCGTCAGCGACGAGACCCCTGTATCGCGTGCAGCGTCGTGGGCGCTCACCAAGACCCATGCGGTGCTGCGCTTGACGTACGAGCATGCAGAGACTCTCCCCGAAAAGGACAGGCTGCCTACCGATGACGAGGAAGACGCGAAGGAGCCATTAAGGAGGATCCGGCGCATGAGGGGGCGGGAACTACGGCTTATACAAAGTCAGGATATCATTAGAGGCGTTGAACCCCAGGAGGTTAGAAGGATGGAGCTCTGGACAGGCTTTTGGGGTGCATAGACTCATGAGTGCATGAATTGGGCTTTATGACCTAGAATGGACTCATACGATAACTTGGCATCCTATAATCTTTTATACTTATCGTACTTACGATTATGATACGGGTGATGCACATGTACAAGTTCAACTAGACGTAGACAGGAGAGATAAACTATTTATTTCATTGTGATCATACATCCGCTGGTGATTCTAGCAATCTCATTAATCCCCTTTACGATTCAATTTCTCCAGTGATCGTTCGCCCTGCTCGTACCACTCGTCTCTCGACACCCAAAACTCCTGCCGGTTCTTCATAATATCTGCCAGAACAGCACCACCAAGGAACACCATGTGTTTTCTGCGTGGCGGGTCTTCGATTTTGATCTTGAATTTCTGTAAACAGTAAAATGGCAATTACTACAAAGACCAGAACATGACAACGACGGGAAGGAAAGAACTTACGTTCAAACGCGTGGGATCGCCGTTCAACACGAAAGTGAGATAGAGCTGTTTCATCTCTTTCTCCAGGCGACTTGGGAGGCCAGGGTACATGCTAGAACCCCCAGAGAGGACGATATGCTTGTACAGCTCGGTACGGATGTCGAGGGCTGCGGTTTGGATGGTTTGGAAGAGCATTTCTAGTGACATGGGTCAGTTTGAGGTGGGAAGGGCGGAGAAAAGGTGAAAAACAGACCTGCTACGCCAGGCTGCTCGACGTCTACGAGATGTGGTTGGAACATGCATTCGGGTGCTTCGAATCGTTCGGATCCGACTTTGATGGTGCGGCCATCTGGGAGCTATGTTGGAGCTGGGGGTGAGTGTGTGCATTTTAAGAAAAACAGACACGTACTGTGTAACTCTCCACTAAAACGGTCGTTTCCTCCGACAGCCGCGTGTCAAGGTCAAGATCGTAGCTGAATTGCCATGATCAAACTTGAAATGGATAGCCAAGGAAGGCCATTACTTACCTCACATAACACAACTTTTCCTTGATCTCGCGCACGGTCTCGAAATCAGCCGTTCGATTGAATGCATACCCACGCATCAGGAGAAGTTTGATAAGATAGCGCGTCACGTCCCGTCCTGCGATATCCAAGCGGCGAGTCAAGTGTGGTAGCGAGAATCCATCATATACCGGGACAATATGCGTTACGCCATCCCCAGAGTCGACCACCACACCAGTCGTTAGACCTGTCAGCTTGTCAATTTACACAGAACATATGAAGGTCAGATCACCACGAACCCTGCGCATACAGCGTTAGTACCGCCTGAATCGCCACATACACGCCGTCAAACCCATACTCCTCAAACATAACCTGACACATCCTTGTCCTGTTCGCCTTGGGGTTCATGGGTGGTTCCGTCAGTAATATCTTACGCCCCTGCGGATTGAGCCTCAGCTTCTCGTCAAAGGTGTAATCCCACAGGTGCTTCATGTCTTCCCAGTTCTTCACGATGCCATGCTCCATCGGCTGGGTTACTTGTAGGTAGTTTCGGTTGGAGGCAGCCTCGTCCCCGATCATGATGTCCTTTATGACAGCAGACCCGACGCGTTCTTCTGCCCGCAGGATCGGGCGCCCGACAATGGATGGAAATACTGTGGTAGATGATCGGTATTTCTGAAGTATACGTGGGCTTTAGGTGGTTGCGTACCATGTTCGGGGAAATTGGAGCCTGCGTAGCCGACTTTCACGAACTGCGTGCTGGGTTAGCCGTTGAGATGATTGTCTAGAGAAGATACTTTACACCAGTTCCATTATCCACGACGATGGGAGGTCCCGAATCCATTAGACAGATATTGACAGATGAAAGTAATGCGAATCTTTAGCAGAATGATCCCTATCCGCAGGCACTACTGTATTTGTATTTGTCTGTCTACACCTTCCAGTACCACATAGCTATGGTGGAAAATTAATGTATAAGTAATGAGCTTAGTAGATGACTTCTGTTGCGAAAATCAACTGGAATGCCGTCGAAATCGTTTGCCACCGCTTGTGCGTCGCGACTTTGCTAAAGACACAAACTTTCAATCTGTCTGTCTTATTTTGGTTAAGTAATTGAAAGTAATCAAATTGCCAATGACTTACTAGACCGAAACAATGATTGAACCCATTCCGCGTCTTCTCACATCTACTTCGACCTCTTGTAAATCTTGTCCAACAAATACCTGAATACCTGCCGTTGTAATATTGCCGGCTCATCACCAAAAGTCGGTCTAGCTCTAGCCTCGGGTATTTGCTCAATCATCGCTATGATCTTTCGATACGCTCCTTCCTCATACTCCTCATATTTTGCCGGGACATCGATGGCATCATACACCGCCTTGACCATAGCCTCCTTCCCCGCATCCTTCTGGCCATAATTCTGCTCTAGGACTCTGCGCTGCGCCGCAGAAGCGGCTGACAGCGCAATATTGATGCACCACGAGCACTTATTATCGACGATGTCGGTGCCGATCTTCCCAATCCGCTCTGGACTCCCCGCGTAATCAAGGAAGTCGTCTTGGATTTGAAAGTATTCGCCCATAGGGAGTAGGATATCGAGGGCGAGTTCGTACGGCTTCAGCGTGGAGTTGCCGAGAATATACGTCTGCGGGATGTGGGTCATGTGCATAGCAAGTGCGACGGGGAGATAGAAGGAGTAGTATGCCGTCTTGTATATTGCGATGGTATGGTGCCTACGACGGGCGTGGGTTGGCAAGTAGAACAAGTCTTGAAAACGGATGAGACACACTTGTCAAGTGAAAACCTGTTCAAGTCAACTTCATCCCTTGAAGCTGCAATCAAATCCATGAGCTGGCCCATTGACGTCAATTGGGTTACCTGAATGACAAAATAACTGAGCGGACAATGAATGCCAGTAGATATATTTGACTTACCTCGTGGAATAGCTCAAGCAGGTCAACATAATATGGTTCCCCACGGAAATGCAACTTGAGTAATTGGTATATAGCGGCTTCCAGCATGGTCGCATCATTGATAGCGATATTGCCGACATCAGTATTTTTGTACCAACATGGCTGGCTTCGACGGGTTGAAGACTGGTCCATGATGTCGTCCAGCACGAGGAAGAACGCTTGGAGCTGCCCATACATAGCAATCAGTCTGCGAAAATAAATCGAACGGCTTGCATGCTCCTCACCAGTTCGATGCACCATCCAAGAACGGCAGCTTTAAAATACTCGTCATCGCTCAATGTACGCCCTCGCAGGATCTCAACTGAACCAACAACGGACATCCCGCGGTTCAGTTTCCCACCAGGAACGTTGTAGTCTAAATTCTACCCGAACTCAAATTTCAGTGAAAGTAGCTCAATTGAGGAGTGCGATGTGTACAGGACTCACACGCTTATACCACTTCTGCGCATCCACTGGCATCCCTTTCTCCTCGAAATGGACCAACAATTCCGATCGTATTACCTCCCAAGCATCCTCAAACTTATGCCGCGCCAAAGCCTTCTTGCATGCCCCATCATCATCCGGGACGCAGGCGGACACGCTGGCAAGGACGTCTGTTTTATCCGCAAGACTTGATGTTATCGATGAGATTGTAGTTGTGACAGCATGGTGGTAAATGACAAGTAGACCGACAAGCACAACGAGAATGGTTATTTTAGACCCTCCCAATGAATTTACACACATTGCACTGGGGGCTCAAGTTTTCGATCCCCGAAGGGGTTTTTAACAAGGATCGTACCACCCGCGACTTGAGTGTGTGTAGATTTTCGGGGGGGACCTGACGTTTCGGATTCGTCTGTATGGTCATTTTTTACTGAACGGTGTGAAGGAAATCTTACCTTGCCACCACGCCAACTAGCCTCTATTAACTTGTAGTGTGTGACTCGGACTTTTAATTTCCCTCCTTCCAACTTCAACGACGCTGGCAACTCCGAATCCCAGTATGAACTCTTCAAGCACGAACTCAGGCTCCAAGCAGACAGTTCAAGTTGCAGGTGCAGCATCTACGGTACATATGAACTAGTTATTTGACTTGTATCTGGGGATCCATAGGGAATGCGACACATTCACACTGATGGTCGTTACAATATCAAGAATATCGGAACTTCGCTGTTCATTGACATCAACCCGACCAACACACTATTGTAGCTTGCCTGCAGGAAGGAATCCGAACGATATTAACAAACCTTGGATCAAAATAATGGATGCACAGTTTCCCTAACCTTCGCGGTGGAAACGATCAATAATATACCTACGAGGGCAGCTTTGGGACCTGGAACAGGAATAGCATCGGTCAAATCTTTGAGCCTGAGGGTGTTTAGTGTGATAGTCAGGATTCATAGGTTGTCTTTTCAGCATTATTCGAGTCCAATTCAGGAGGAGCCTGACGACGGAACATACGAACTTGAGCTTGAAGGACCGGGTAGTATGAACTTGAAAGTGCGAATCACTGCTGCTTCACGACCGCGACTCGAACTTGAAGGCGTTTTCACTTGAGGGATGTTCTCAACGTGTCTGTGGAGCAAACGAAAACCCCGAATAGAGTACTTTGCAATGCTTCATCACGAAATTAGATCATCATGTTTCCGAGAGCTTCCACGAGTAAACATTGGGCACCAATCCCACCGAACTACTAGTAGTAAGTGTGACAGAGAACGGTAGTAGTATTGACGTTTTTGGAAATCAAGATTATTCAAGGCCAGTGCGGGCTGGAATGCTTCCTCTGGTGCTGCTACGCACTTCTGTGAAGGTAGGGCCTTCCATCTCAAGTTCCGACATCTACTTCATTTGGAGTTTCGGAACCAACATATTCAGAACACTCACGACCATGGCGAACAGCTAGTACCAGGAACTTCGTGCTGGAATGCTTCCTGCCACGACAGTGAAACCTTCCGCTGATTGTCTTGGAGTCATCTACAACATTCTGAATCTCGGAGGTGAGATGTTGAGGTATCTACAACTGCGGTAAACAGTGGGTTATGGTAAGTGACCAACAATGACCGTGCTCAGCAGGCTAACACTCAAAGCCTTCTGGGGAGTTTGGGGTTTGACCGCAGGGCTCGAGTGGGTGCATGTCAACCACGCGGCAAAGCTAGCAGCTCCAATGTTGATGCACATACGTGTAACACGGATGCTCAGCATAGCCTCGAGTAGCAGGTCACACCATATCGGCGATAGCATACGGCTGCGTTTCCATGTCGTTGGTTAAATAGGGCGAATAGTGATTAAGCGAAGCGCGATACAATTCAAAATCATAAAGCAAAGTAGCAAACAATGAAGTCAATAAAAAAAAACACACCACGAAGCACAAAATTTAATCCACCTTCCTAGCCCATTTCTTCCCTCCCGAAGCTGGAGGCGGCGTCGCAACCCGACGTGTGGTCTGTTGCGCTTGCCACGGTGCAGGTTCATAGGCTTGTTCCTTCTCCTGGCTTTTTGAGACGTAGCTATGCCCATTGCTCAGCTCGAAGCTGTCTTTATCCTTAGCATCTACTCCAGCCTGGCCCCAGTACATCCACAACTGTGCACCCAAGACCAAGTTGAGGACAAGCGCGAAAGCAAAGCCCGCTGAAACGATAGAATCGCCAACTTCCGTAGAGGTGGTGAATAACCGCGCGACGCATCCGAGAATTTGAGAGATGACAGCAAACGCGGAGAGCTGGCCTGTGGATTGTGATCGATGGTTTTGTCTAATTTGGGGGAGCTTGGAGAAGAGAGACAGGGGGAGGGTGGAGAGTTGGAGGAGCGCAAGGGTCTTCAGGGGGAGTGTGTAAAGGACAAAGGAGGTAGCGAGGGTAGCGAAGATGGCAGTCATGAGTTTCGCACTCCTGGCGGAGGGTATTGGGTTGTATAATATGATTAAGAGCGTGATGACAGTATTCTGGATGGTGAGAAAGAAGTTCTCTCCGTAGGTCGAGAACGGGAAGCCATTACTGAACGAGTAGGCCAATGTTATGGCATATGATAGTGTTTCTAGGATATAAGCAGGAAGCGAGAGACCGCGCACTGAGCGATCCTTCAAAACTACAGGTCCCAAGGTTTAATTACTAGAATCTCGTAAAAGAATACTGATTAAGCTCACTTAGTAGAACTTGTGGTACTTTCATTATTGAACCGCCAACAACGATTCCAATCCCAAGACCCTTTGATAACGAATACTTGATACACTGAACATCACTGATGTCCAAGTTTTCAACGAGTGACGTGTAGCATTCCTGGTCATGCAATTAGTTTTGGCATCCTGAAAACTATGATACAGTGAGACCATACCTGCCCTACAATTGAAACACCAAGATCACGAATAAACCAAGGAAGGTTTCGAGTGATTGTGGTCATAGTTGAAGACGTGGAAGCGCTGCGTCTGACGTGCCCTAATGAGGAGCCTGGAGGCTGGCAACTTCGTATGAAGCTGAGTAGCGGAGCTCCAAATCTACGATTGTGATTATCGGAAAGCCGACATGCCGGGGGCCATCTTTCCATCAGATTCCATCTCCGAGCCCTCAGATGGAGTTCGGTTCTGGGCTGCCTTGTGCACACTTATAGTAACAGCCAATATCCATGTTATTCTCCGGTAAAGGTATCCTCAACCTAATTTTCCAAATTCCTCTGTCATTCTCATTTTTCCAGCTTGCTTCAGTCCATCAGTCCAGCCATCGATTAGAAAAGCCTGGGGTACGTGCTCTTCGACGGCATAGGCTAAGGCAAAGTACACATAGACCATCTCATTGGACAGTTAAAAATGGGGGAACACTGACACACTCCGCAAAAGACTTTCGAGAAGCCAAGTTTTTCTTTTGTAATGGACCTGATGATCCGTGGTTGACTGAGTGAGTACATTCTCCCTTGATGTTTTCTTACGACGGATAATATGAAATCATATAGATTACTATCGAGATCTCTCGTGGTTCGTGGTTCATGTATGATTCGTTCTCTATGCTTGATACTAGAATAAAATCAGGTCCGACACGAAAGCTGGATCTCCAAATGCGTCGAAGAGCAATTCCTAATGCCGATCGCCGCATACACACTTGACGGTCTGCCCTACGAAACCACAAATCCCCCATCCAACCCTAACTTACTAAAACACACTTTATACTCCCCTCAGACGATTTCGACCAATCAAGAATCGATCCCCCTGCGAATTCGATGCCAATAAACCAACCTGTGGACCTGGTACATCAAGCCGTCTCTCCTCTACCAACCTCTCTCCTGGAAGATATGCTAACGCTCTGTCAATCTACCCCGGTCTCTTCTTTACCTACTGTGTTTGCTAAACGCCATCCCGTACCTGCACCTGCACTCGAAGAGCCTCCCAATAAGCAAAGTACTTTGAAACGACCGCACGATTCCGACGACGATTCCTACGACAAAATCGGATTGCCTCCTATGAAAAAACCGCGCATACAGCCTCTCGTTGCCAACTCGAACCTTGAAACTACCTCAAAATCAGCCCTCGATACCATTGATAACGCAAATAAAGCAGAAGACCACCTCATGAAGCCTCAACAAACCTCTCCGGACCACACTCCCATTGTCAAAATCCTTCCCAACCCTGAATTCGAGCTCAAGACAGAAAACACGAAGAACGTAAAGGACAAGGACCTCAAAACGCAACACAAGCTCCCCAACCTTCTTTCTCTCCTCAAATCAAAATCCCAATGCCAAGTACAACTGAAGTCCAAGAGACCAACCCGAACCCGAACCAAAGCCCGCGAAGAGAGCAACGAACGATTTGCTCGCCTCATCAAACCTTTCGACCCGGCCTCTCTTTTACATGCAAATTCTTCTCCGACACCAGAGGCACCCCTTCAATGTACTAGCACAACCCACACTCACACTCACACTCGAACCACCACCGCAAACCCTGACCCAACCGCAACCGCAACCGAAAACAAACCTGATTCTGGGTACGTATAACCTCTTCTGAACTTTACATTACATTATCGCATCACATAAGCAGGACGAACCCCAAAAGCGCAGACAAAACCTTCTGGGAAAACGCAAAAGCCTCATACAGGGGTGAAGGCCCTTTGGTGGTTTCTATAACCGACATTCTACGAGCTGATACGCCTGCTATCCGATCTACA
>QLOJ01011309.1:0-12025 GCA_003313625.1 Tricholoma saponaceum
TAGGGCTTTGTTCGTTTCCACAAAGTGATAGTGGGATCCCACCTATATGGTCTGAGGGAAAAGAATCGACAAACGGGGTGCTTATGTGCAGTAACATACCTGAATTGGTCGGTCACCATTGTTGGCAACCCTCAGACGAATACGGTGTCTGCCTTTGTTAATCGTGATCCGTTCCTTCTTAGCGATGATAGCCCCAGGTGTCTTTTCTAGTGTGTATTCCGACGGGTCGGACGCTTGGAATACGTTGTCGGATGGTATCGGAAGGAATGACCCATAGAGTGCAGCCTCGAGGTTTCCAGATTCAGTGCAAATAGGATCGTGAACCGTCACCAAAAATACTCTTGAACACGGGTCAGTATAACATACAAACAATGCCAATAATGCTTACCCGTCATGAAAACTGCCCTCCACTTGTATAGCATGCAACAACGCTGGTACACTTGGCAAAACGTGTCGGCGGCCGAGGAGGACTTTTCCATGTTGCATCAACTCTGCAACTGAATTGTGACCATCTCGAATACGCTCTTGGAGTTGAGATGCGATGAGCGCTATGGCTTCTGTCTGATTAAGTCGCAGTCCCCGTGCAAGGCGTTTTTGAGCAAGAAACCCAGCCTTTGGGTGGTTGAATGGGTGAGAAAATCAAATTAAACAAATAGTCTCTGTTATATACCTGGTGAAGAAGAAGTTTATCTTGTTCTCTGGGATGAAGATGCATGACAAGGAAGAGAAATGATTGGGGATAAGGGGTTCTGAGCTTTGAGTATCTTTAGATAAGATAAAGGCATAGATAAGATAACGACACATTGTTATCCAACCAATCCAAACGTGGCACAGGTGTCACTCACGTATATTGTACAACACATCGGTTCACCAGCGTCTGGGTATAATGTAGAATAATTCACTCCTTCTCAAGAACATCAACGATGGAGTGGAGACGTGGAAGAACGAGTATAACGTCGACCAAGGTTGTTGATACCCTCGTCGTGAATTCGTAGGCTATGTGCCTTTCTCGGATCGTCCCCCAGGAGGAAATAGGTCCCGATCTGCCGAAGACGACAGTTTCCGTCTAGTTGGTCGGCATGGTCCCAGTCTAATACATCCCGAATTATGAACGAATGCAAATGAGGATTCTGGTTTGCTATACGCAAAGCACTCGCATTCATGTTTTCATCTCCCAACCTATGCGTGCGCGTAATAACGAACGACCGTAACATTGGGGCACACTCAATTGATTGTGAAAAATCTCTCTAGATACAGTCAATTAAACCATAGAAAACATGAACATGTCAATGTTAATGAGACACACCAGAACGACTGGGCCCGTTGCTGAAATCTCCAAATGATTGAGCTGAGGGCACGCGCTCAGCACACGTTGGTATAAAGCGAGGCAATGGGGCCGATTACTCGAATCCAAGAAATTGACGTAAATTGAGAGCGATGTAATATGAGGGGTAAAGCAAAGCATTTCAGCGAAACGTGCAGAAGGACTAAACCAGTCCGTTAATTGCAGACATCGAAGGGCAGGGAGATCACCTGCCAGCTTCAATTGTTGAATTCTTCCGTTGAAGTAGTAAAGGTGTGGGAGAGCTGGAAGGTAGAACATGGATGATCTGGAGTAGTACATGCTACCCAAGAATCGGATCTCTTCTAAAGTTGGATGAGCTGACAAGAACGATGCCATCTCTTCGTCGTCGCTGGGTAGCTCGTGGGGAGACAAGCTTCCAAATGATATGCTCTTCAATCGGGGCCATCTTCCTAACAAGATTTTTCGAATGTTCCAGAGTTGATACGTATTGCATGTTCCTTCTATGGAAAGCTCCGCGAGGTCTGGACTATGGTTCAACAGCATGTCCCATAAACGAATGGGCAACTCTCGGCCCTCACGAATTAATAGACCTTCACGAAGCGCTGTAAGACGCGACGTCACAAACAAGTTCTACACTTCAAAGGATACGAAACTTACAGGACCATCGGACACGTTTTTGGGTAGTCAAAGAGAATCCATGCAAATCACGGAAGCTAAAAAGCTAAATAACAGAATCGTAAGACACCTTATCCAACACGGTAAACTACACGTCTTACGTGACTTTCAGGATCGATATATTGTGTCTTTGCACCAACCGTCGTTCCAATGTATCTCAATAACGGGCAACTGGTATTCGGTAAGTCAATTATTTCCACATATCCGCAGCAACGCACCATGTTTTAAGTGTCCACCATAACCTATCGTGAGGAGCCTCTACTCCCTCCCATCTAAAAGTGTGAAGGCGCTGGAGCCTTCCGGCGGAAGCCAATTGCTCAAGAGACGAAGCTATTTCTGACTCCTTCAGAGATGTGTCGAGACCCGCCCAGCTGGATGGACCATTTGGACAGACTACGAGCTTTCCAACGAAGCTTGAAAGTTCAGGACGGCTCGCAAATCTGCTCAGTATCAGTCGGCATTGCTGGTTTGACCTCAGTTCCACAAAATTGTACAGAGAGGGTGCCAAGAGTGTACGGATACGTTTGGCCTTGTATATTCCGTGCCGTCAGCGATGGAAATGTGATTGGAAAATCAATTTATGCTCACTACTGAGCAAAATCTAAGGATCTCCGCATTCGACAGATATTTGACGATTTCTAATATAACATCTTCCGGGATGTCTCTTTCGGTGCTATTCTCTTCGATACTCGGTGTTGATGACGAATTTTCATCAAGAGACTTTCTGGGCAAGCGGAACATCCATCTTGAAGACTGCAGCATCCTAGTGAGTTGAACCTGACGTCCCTCCGCGTAGCTGTTAACATATTCAAATCGAGGCTTGAAGGGGATATCCTTGCATGACCGCCAGATAACTTTGCGCTTCTGTCTAAAACTTATAACACATCATCACGATCACATTTCTACGTTTCAAATCTGCTATCTTCTTGCTACCCGGCGTTCCTTCGCGACGTAGTAGCCTTGTAATTCTGGAGGAGGGTCACCTGCAGCACGACTTTAAGGCTTCTACCACTGAAAACAACCGCACACTGCCACTATGGATTTCCAGGAACTATGCTTTGTCGAACTCCCTCTTGATGCTAAGTGCAATACCAGATCTAATGAGTCCTTGTGCTGTGCGGTGTATCATCTCAAGGGTGGATTCACTCGAGTCCGATCAAGTCGCTGATGGCCGGACATTCCTTGATGATACAGACCCCTTGGAGGGCCTATAGTATAATCCAGTGTTCCCATAGCAGCTCGGGCAGGGCTCTGTATGTTATAAGTATTGATGTCTGTGCATTGCATTCCTCAGCTGGTCTCTCCCACCTGGTGCCGGTCGCCAGATATTGAACTGCAAGTCCTACAATTAACGTCCTTCTCACGCACGTCCATAATGGTCCAGACTCCTTTTGCTATTACCTTTGCCGTCTTCGCCCTCAATGGCGTCTCTGTGGAGTAAGGCGTTTAGTTGTGCATCTGCGGTTCAAGACTGACACTGAAATGTAGGAATACGCAAAATGTACAGCCCGCCAGGCCAACTTTGCAGACTGTGAACTCAACCATGCCTCTTGCCTCGACCATGCCTCTGACCGTGCCTCTGACCGTACCTCCGTCGACTATGACTTCTTTGGCCAACGCAGGTGTACCAAGCATCCCACCCACATCAGCGATTACCACCTTGCCTACAGCAACACCGTATATGGTCGGAGAAAAAGCGAGCTTTCAAGTTATTCTCCTCAATCCCCCTGCTTCATCCACTGCTTCATCCCCTTCACTGGCAATCAGCTTTGTTCCTAACAGTACCACCAAACCCATTCAGCCTTACGCTAGAGCACTGGGTACCACTACCTTCCCTTCAGCTACCACACCCCCATCGACATCCAGTCCATCTGCTACTGATGGACGGCTGCAACCCCTGACTACAATCACAAGCACCTCAACCACCAGCAGTTCATTGCAACCCACCGTCGCCTCGTCCCCGATGCGCCCGCCATGCACCGGGCTTCCATTACTTGGGGTAGCTGTCCCTGGTTCACCCGTGACCACGCCAGCCACTACAACAACTTCGCCGGCACCTGCTTCACCAATCGCAGCGGTCAAAGCAGGGCAATTATCCATCGATAATGTCCACAATGTTTGGGACCCAGATAATCACGACTATTCCAATAATAGCAGAATCGTCGAATTACCTCCGGGGGTAATCCAACGATTCCTTGGACGATTATCGAAGACGATCTGAATGTGCTTACAGCAGATCGGTTGCCGGCGCGGGCAGTAGTGGTCCCAAACTAGCGGTAGAGTGTCGTACCTACCCATATCCCACGAAACGGGTATACACGCCATCGACAAGAAAGACGGCGTAACGGCAAAGAGCGGTGAAGATAGCTAGAGTGACTGGTCCGCAAGGTGCGAATGTGAGCCACTGTTACCAGATGATCTAAGACTATGCCTTGAATATCAAGATGCTAGTACATATGCGAATTTGACTCCTATTCAAGTGTGTTTCCCCTCCGGGTGTATGCATGGAGGGACCTAGTAAGCTTCCCCCCGACTACTATACACTCTCTGGACGAGGAGCTAGCTTTTTTTAAGAACAGACGGAGATCAAGGATGAGACCAGTACCAATTTCAGGTTGAAAGAGCATATCATCACGGTCCAGGAGAAAGCGTACAAGGTTACCACGCGAGTGCTACGTATACTGTGCCCGTCGGTGCCATCGATATCTCGAGCTTAACCCAAACTCTGGATAGCAGACCTAGTACCGACACTCTGAATATCCCCCTGGCGCTAAGTATTGCTACAACTCGGTATACCTAAGGAATCTCCTTGGTCAAACTTATATTCTTGCTACTAGAAAATTTCCGTTCCGCGGCTGTCTCCGAGTCTTAATAGCTCTTAATTGGTGGATCGTGCTACTGAACTCTTCAAGTGCTTGCTTTCAATATTTGCCATAGCTTCTGAAGGAGATATACATCCGAGTTTAGAAGAATTCAACTTGATACGACGATCCCCATGTGAGATTGGTGATGTGTTCACCCGCGGTTGCAAGTACTACCTCTGTTCAATCATCGATTGATCAATCGCTTTATGTTTGTGATATGGTGTGGTGCAGTCAACCCAGGTTTTCGTTATCTATGAATGTCAATTATGCTAGGGATGATAAACCTGTGGATGATTCCATCGACGTCGACATCGTTATGATATATCCTAAATGGTAACTGGTAAAACGTAGCAAAGACGAGAGCAGAACAATAATAAAGCAAGAGAAACAGGAAAACAGACAGAAACAAGAGACGGAGAGCAACACAAAAAAAAACCCAGAGCAAGACAAGAGATGCGTGTTATATACATGTGTACCGAGTCAGTCAGTCAGCAATCAACAACCGTCCGTCCATCAACCAGGCAACCTAAACCCCAAAACCCCACCCACCCTCACTTCCCATTCTCCTTCCCCAGCCTCGATGCCCCCACACTCCCATTTGGCTGATACATATACTGATGCTGTGTCCCCGCCCCCGGCTGTACACTCTTCCCCTGCCCCGTCCCCGTCCCTGCCGAATCCGACGGACGTGGCCGATAATAACTCGTCCGCTGCTGTTCCCCTTGGCTCGTCACCTGCGCGATAGGCGACGGCGTATTCGCTGCAACGGTAGGCATAGGCCATGGAAGGCTGGATGTTTTCAGGGGCGGTGGCGGGCGCTGGGTGTGTGCGAGTGCGGGCGAGGGGCCGGGGGTGCTGGAGGAGGCTGGGGAGGCAGTGGTGGGTATGGGTATGGGTATGGGGGCGGATGTGGATGTGGATGTAGATGGGGGTGGTGGGGGTTGAGCTGTATTGCTTGATCCTGCGCCCGTGACGGGTGTGGAAGGGCTGGCTATTGCATCTCCGTTTTCGTTCTCCCGCCGCCGTTTAGTTCCCCGCGATGTGCTTTCTTTAAGACCGAGCGATGTGGCTTTGATCAAGATCTGATGTCTACAAGATAACGTATTAGCATTTTGTACCCGTGATGGGATGAGGCAATAAAATCAACCTAGTGCGTCCGTTTCCCCATTGGTGTACGACCCAATCCCACTCGATCTCACCAGACGCGCCTGCAGATCGACTATCTTCCGCTAACTTCTTCAGCCGCTCTGTCTCCTCATCTGACCAAGCACCCTGGTTAACTCCAGCACCTGTCGCAGGCGACCCAGAGACGGTGGTGATAGTGGTAGACGTAGCTATAATTGGAGCAGACGTTGACGGCTGAGGAGTTTGTGCCGTTTGCTGCTGTGGAGTTTGCGTGGGTTGCTGGGTAGACGGTGGGTAATACGGCGTCCCGTATGCGGAGTACTGAGGGTAATATGGCGTACTTGGGTACTGCCCTGGCGGTGCTGTGTATACTGGGTACTGTGGATAAGAAGGTTGCGCTGAGCCTAGTGATACAACGAACGACTGGGGGTTAGAAATGACTGGGGCAGTTGACGAAGTAGCTGCTTTGCTCGTGGATGCTACCGCTGCCGTACCTGGTGGGGCTGACATTGTTGCAGTGGGTTGTGTTGGTGCTGGTTGATACATGGGCGGTACGACGGTGTACATAGGGGGCGGAGGGGATGTGATTAGTTGGGATGGGTTGGCGATCTGTTTTGGTGAATTTGAGAAGGGAGATGATTTGGAATGGAGTAAACTTACAAGATTATCACAGATTCGTTTAGCGTCACCTAACATGACGAGTGGATCTACTTTGGTGCTAGGTCCCATCTGATAGGATTGCGCGATGACAAGGGGGGGAGTCCCTTTCTATTGTGTAAAATAAACAAGATCACTGGGAGTAGGTGGTTGAGGATCACTTACAACTAGTTCTTCGGCTGCGTTATAAAACTCTGCACAAAGATTCAGGACGCGCCATTGGAATTCGTAGTACTGTTGATTATGTGTATTAATATCTGGATGTTGGGGTGGTGTGGTTCCGGCTGTGGGTGGTAGGCCTTGATAATAGAATTGACCTTCCTGCTGCTGTTTCGCTGGAGAAGTCCCAGTACGAGGTTTTCTATTTTTTGAGCCGCGCGGACGGCCTGGTCGACGCTTTGCGCTAGAATCTTGAGAATTAGAGTGTTGTGAGTCTTGTTGTATTGTTCGCGTTCCGGACGTTGTTCTGATTGAGATACATGTCAAGGACAGATTTAAGAGTAGAATGGAATGTACACACCCTGGTCTTGACTGGGGTGAAGCAGGATTACTTGCATGACCCTCTGGCTCATTTTGGTTTAGCTGCTGTTCTACCATGCCTTCATCATCATCATCGTCTTCCTCTTCCTCCTCTTCCTCTTGACGATGGGTTGTTGTTATTTTTGGATCATAAATAGTAGGAGTAGATGAATACTGAGCGTGAGGTGGATGCAAAGCATGAGATAGAGGTTGATAGTGTTGAGGGTTATCCATGACGGTTAGGAGCCGGGTGTGTGTATGCAACGTGTAGGAGAAGTTATAGAACTGAATGAAATATAGTTATGGGATGAGGAAGACATTGAGAATGAGAATGAGAATATTGGATAGAATTACCGTTGGATAATACCCCTGATGAATGTTTTTTATATTGGTGTCCGACGAAAAAAATACGAAACTGGATGATTGAAATTACGAACCTTGTTCGATCGTTTGGTTTGCCCTTTTACTTGTCGATCTTTCCTTCAATCTAGGCAATCGATGGCTGTATTTTTTTTTTGTCTCTGTAGTACCCGATAACAGATTGGACACTGACAATGTCCTGTTTGTTGTTGAAATGAACGACCGGGTGCGTGGGAATCACCCACGTCACGTCACATTGTTAAAGCTACTCAGTGTCAGTGCCAACCCCAGTTCTCCTCTGTAAGATATGCGTATAGAACATAAGGATTGGTCGCGAACTTACTATCGTTGTACAGAGAAATTAACCGGAATTTGATACTTGATTAATTAGTATAAGCGATCTCGTTAATTGGTTTGTCCTTATTTTATACACACGCCTCAGCCTTGTCCAAATTCGGACTCGATCATAACCGACGATGATCGTGACGCAACTTGAATCCAATCTCTTACCACCAACCACAATGCACGTATTCTCCCGTATCATCCCTCCCATTGCCAGCGCATATGCATTGCAATCCAGTACGTATACTCGACATCTATGCAGCGCGTCACTAATCCTTTCAAGTCTTTGCTCTTATTTTCGTGCCTCAGGAGAATGACAAGTATTACGATCTGGGAGGCACACTTGGCTTTCTATCGTCCACATTCCTCTCCTTGTACTATCCTACACTCAAGGCAAAATTCATCGATGGTATTCCAGGAACCCTCCCAGCTCTATCATCTTTTGCACCTAGGCAGTTGCTCTTGTCTGCCGCGCTTGGGATATGGACTGTCAGGATGGGAAGTTTCCTGACTCTCGTAAGTGCCTTTACCCCTACGATCTCTGCATATTCAAATGAATGCTTTCCAGAGGTCCATAAGAACTGGAGGAGACGCCCGTTTCGAGGAGTCCAAGAAACAACCTGGCCTATTCACCGGCTTTTGGATGGCGCAAGGTCTGTACATGTGCGCATATACCCACTCCCTTCTCAACCTCCCCTTTAAGCAACCTGGATCGCCCTTGTTGGTCTCCCAGTATATCTTGCCAACGTCGTTCCACCCTCAGCCCATCCCGCCCTCGGTCTTCGCGACTACGCCTCCCTCGGTCTCTTCGCCACCTCCTTCCTCCTCGAAGCCATCGCCGACTACCAAAAGTCCGCTTGGAGGCTCGCAAAAGACAACAAACAACACGACGAGAAGTTCATTACAGGCGGTCTGTGGAGTATCAGTAGGCACCCCAAGTGTGTATATGCGTCCTGTACCGCAGGAAATCTCTGATCTTTCATGCGCATATAGCTATGTAGGCGAAGTCGGCCTGTGGACGGGCATCTGGGCACTCTCCACTGCTGCGCTCCAGACAGCTTACTTCCCCAAAGGCACAGTCGCACTCGCCGCTGTCAGCCCCCTCTTGACTTGGTTCCTTCTTCGTAGTGTACGTTCACATACCTTCTCTCCTTTTTTTTACATTTCACGCGTGCCGCCGTTCATAGGTTACTGGCGTGCCCCTACTCGAGAGATCGGCGGACCAGAAATTCGGTAATGACACCGAATGGCAGGAGTACAAAAGGTATGCTTTCCTTTTTTACCTTTATCTCTTTTCGAGGCCTGCTGATCATGACCGGCGTCCACACAGAACAGTCCCCATTTTCTGGCCCTGGGGATCTGTAAATTAAATTATCACTGTCTTGCACTGGAGATTGTTTTCGGACCTGCATTGTAAAAACACCACATCCGTAGGTAATTTTTTGTAATAGTATAATTCGCACCATGCACTCAAAGTAATTTGCGTTTGTATCCTTGAAAAGGCGTGGTAATTGTATTGGTTAGGCCATGTAAGCATTAGTTTGGACAACGCCAGCCTGTTTGACTCAGGGCCAGGATATTTTACACTACTTCCGAGTCGCCGCCTTTTTCAACACCGTCTAACATGGGTACTAAATTCCTGTGATGTTCTATTTCTGGTGAGACTCATTGGCAAAAAGCCACGTTTTCTCGGTCCAGTGGAAACAAGTCCGATAATAAGGTCCTTGTTTCTCAATTCGGTACCGAGAGACCTGGTCATTGGAACCTGCTTTGACATTCATTGAGGCAATCGTCCTCCATTCCGTGTGCGACAAGGGATCCTTCTTGTTTCCTACATTCTCATCTGATTAAGCGGGAGACAATTTGCCATCAAGGCTTCTTATGCCACTCCTGCTAACAGTCATGAATTTCGTCTCTCCCAGCTGTTGGACGGCATGAACGTAATGTTGGACTCACTCTTTACTCCTTCATCATAGTGTATTTCGCTTCGCACACGGAGGTTATAGGCATTGCGCACGTCTCTGAAGAGTAAATGCTTATGTGGACGGCACCAGAGTTTATTTGAATTACAGCGGTTTTTTATCTGTGACCTCAGTTTTCGCAGATGGCATTCAGTAACCAGACTCACTTTAATTTCATGAGTTTAGCGTAGGCGGGACTTCGCCCTCTTTGTACGTTGATGCAGCACTACGTTCAAGTTCTACGGTAGCATACGGTCCGTTCACGACTATCGTGGAGAATGCCAAGACGCAACCATGTGAAGTTCGGCGATCTAATCTGATTGATCTTACCAATGTCCCGACCACGTGACTAAAAAGGGAAATAGTGGCCTGATGAGCGTCAAATGGGAACATATAAAAAGGTAGACGATGTTCCGACTTCTCACAATCAACGGAACGTCCTTTCTCGATACCCCTGACGTTGTCCACAACAAAAGCTTGCCTTTCATACATCGGCACAGACATGGATGTCGTCTTGAAAATATGTGATGACCTCGTACTCGACAAAGTTTGGGCGCAACTCGTCCCTCTTTCTGCGTTTACCAATACACATGCAACATTCCAAGCTATGAATAGCTCAATAGTTATTCCAGTTGCACATTCAGCCTCCAAATGGTCACAATTCATTGCCGGCTTGCCTCACCCTCCACTGACGACTGATGACCTCGCTTCATATTATTCTGCCTCACGACCTATGGCCCAATTGTCTGCATGGCCACGCGACTATCTACCACGGCAGTTACTTTCCCTCTGTGCTATAACGCTTATCGGCATCCACATATTATATTTCCTGTTCGCATGGTTGTCATACAGGTTCATTTTCAACCATGACATGATGCGTCATCCACGGTTCTTGAAAAACCAAGTAAAATTGGAGATTCAGACGAGTCTGTGGTCATTTCCTGGCATGATGATTTTGACCCTGCCGTGGTTCCAAGCGGAAGTTATGGGATACTCGAAACTATATGATGGGTTCGACACGTACGGGTATTTTTATCTAATTGCATCAGTTCCTCTGTGAGTAATGAATGTTCTATTTATTTTAATACATACTCATCAATTCTCGCTATAGTTTCCTGTTATTCACCGATTATTGCATTTATTGGATACACCGATGGTTGCATCTCCCTCTTTTCTATAAATACATCCACAAGCCTCATCACAAGTGGATTAGTACGTCTCGTTCATATCGACAAATATCCCAAATTAATCAAAAACTATAGTCCCGACACCCTTCTCATCTCATGCGTTTCACCCAATCGACGGGTACCTGCAATCGGTGCCATACCACCTCTTCATTTTCTTGTTTCCTCTTAATCGAATATTGTATCTCGTGTTATTCGTGCTGGTCAACTTTTGGAGTATCTTCGTATGTGATATATACGCCTCGTGCTCCGCCAGTCGTAACTCATTCGATGATTCTCTAGATTCATGACTCGGACATGATTACCGGACATCCACTTGAGAAGATTATCAACGGACCAGCACATCATACCCTTCACCATATATACTTCAACGTAAACTACGGCCAGGTAAGAACTTGATCTATCTCCTTGGTTTCCTAGTTCCATAGCTAATATTATCATCATTTCTCAGTACTTCACATGGGCAGACCGGACAGGCAACTCGTACCGGCAACCAGAATCTCATCTGGATCCATTGTTGGAAGTGCAGGCTCTTGATAAGACAAAGGCTGAATAAACGAATGAAAACCACGTTATAGACTTTGGTGTACCAGAAGATAGTATTTACTAATTAACTAACATTATTGCATAAATAAAGCAACCCGATTTTTTATTTGGATTTGTTTTCCAAGACCATCGTTACTTTAAAAAATGGTTACTTGGCCAATTACTGCTTCGCTCGTTGCCCTCAGTTTAAACTTGACTGGATGTACTTCAAACATCCATTACACTCATCTGAATTCTCTGTTCCTCGGACTCCGCGTTTAACAGGTTTCAACGTTCAACCTTGGCAGTCGAGGGCGAATCTCGTAACTGGGTTCCCTAAGCACGAAGACGCACATAATCTCCTCGCAGCTTGTCTCTGCAACTCTACTGTTTGCCTTCTTTTGGCGAAGAAGGGTTGTTAAACTGATGACCCCCCTTTCAACCTTGTTGATAACGAGTGCTGCGTCTAACATTCATCAAATGCGTCACAGTTCACGCGCACGCGGG
>QLOJ01011314.1:0-30534 GCA_003313625.1 Tricholoma saponaceum
TCTCGCAGTTTCGTTGTGAATTCTAGAGCTGTTTCTTGGGGCCAGTTTTGTGATGGGAGGAAGATGGACATGAAGTAGTTGTATCCCTCAGTCCCTCTGGTCTGACAGACAGTTTGTAGCAGATTTGCTATCTCATGAAGAACCTACGCAAGGTATGGTCGACCGAATGACAGATAAACGCTTGAGAATAGCACTTACCACTATCATCTGACCATCTTTGGGGTTGAATTCTGGCAGCGACAGCACGCGGAAGGCCGTTGGGACAAGGCGCTCGTAGATAAATCTATCAAAACCGGGCAGGCTGTTCGTTCCAGTCTGCCCATTCTTTGAAGAAGGCAGCTGGCCCCACGTGCTGACGCATCGATTCAGGAAGGTGAACGCCGCCTTTTGGCTGGGCGGATCGGAAACATCTTCAGCTAGCTGTTGCATACTCTCAATCAATGCCTCAAAACCACGGGAATTCCCTAAGTAGAAGACCTGAGAATGAAACAAATGACAAGTAGATAAGGAGCTCACTTTCTGAAGTGAAAATTCCCTCAAGTTTTGTAGACATGATGCTGTTCAATAGTGCCAGGTACGCTTTCTTAGTGTCAATTTGAGATCGCTCGTCATCAGTTCCAGAAATAGGTTGCGATAGGAGTGAGGTTATGTGTGCACTGAGAGGGCCGACAAGTTGATCAAGTACATCAAACATGTCCTTCTGAAGACATGGAGTTTAGGGCTGAGGTGATATGTTTCAAAAAGCATACAGACCTGCAGTTTACGAATTAACAAGCCAATGAAATTCATAAAGTCGACCAATTCCGAGGGCTCAAAATGAGCAAGGAGGTTGGACATAAGTGGAGGTATGAAATGAGTAACGCTGGGTCCGGCACTCGCAAGAATCCTAGCAAAGGCAAAACGAGTCTGTGGTGAAGAGTGAACATCAAGTATGGCAAAGCCCCAAGATCAAAATGACTCACCGCATCCCGAACAATTTTGATCACGTTCATCGCCTCCAAGCACACGAGAATGGCCTGGGCTACCTGCGCAAAAACATCCAGAGGGGGTAAAATATATCCCGACGGAGGTGGCTGAGGATAATCTGGGAAACCTTTTGAAATATTTCCTAGTGCCATAATGATGTGATGAACTTTCACAATGGGTACAACTTCTTGGCTACCCTTGGTGGCTGCTTGTAGATTGACCGAGAGCCCGTCCATCAGTGGTTTCACGAGCGAGAGGAGGAGCGAAGCCTGCTGCTCTGGTGTTTTAAATAATAAAGAGCAAAGGATGCCGGCAGTCTCATACAGATATAGCTGTGAATCGAAAGTGGAACTTCTAACCACCTCTGTTAAGAGATCTGCTTCCTGATCATCGAGTTTCGGGATTTCGACTTCTATTTGAAGCAGATCTTGCACGCTGGCGATGATGCCAGCACAGATATCTGTGGGAATGTCATCCCTGCCTTCTTTGATGAATTTATAGAAGAGATAGAATAATCTCAATCGGAAAGCAGAGTTTTCATTATGGAGACCTCTTCAAGGTTATGGAAGTCAGCCAAAGAAATGAAGTGACAAGCGGACTGACTGACCGACTGTCAACCATCGCCTCCAGTGTGGGAATGATACATTCTCTACGAACTTTGAAGAAATCGGTGTATCGGGTGACCGTCTCGAAGAACTGAAGAGCAACTGTACGATGTGGGTAAGAGGATATACCGGACTGCACGAGCGCATAGAGCATCTCTCCGTGAGTAGTTAGCGGGTACTCTGAATAATCCGTTGCTTTTCGCCTCTCCTTATCCACAGCTGGGGCTAGACAAAATGCTGCCCGACCTTTGCCACCGGCTGTGATGCGAGTTTCAGCAAGCTTTGTCACCAATATCAATGATTCCCTTACTTTTGTTGATCTCACCGAAGATATAGACTAGATAAATGCCAAGTTCCGCATCGTGCCATTTGATAGAGACGCCATTTTGGTATGCGCTGATGGTATTCAATGCAAGTGTACGCACGGCTCCTGTAACGAGATCTTGATCGATGGTCAGGATCGAGTCCATGAATGTCCGCAATTCCTGCACAATGGTGTCAGGATCCACTCCAACCTACGACTCAATAATTGGTACCTTGCGCATTTTATCAAACTCAGCATTGTCGTCTTCGTCTACATCGTCGGGGTCTGCATCGGGATCCCATTTCATCTTTGTCAGAATGACTTGGAGAAGAGAAGTGAGGAAAGATCGTTTGGTGTCATCGATCGGATTAGACGAAATCTTTCTGCTGCGCTTGTACTGCAGGAACTGAGTATGAGCATGGGTCGGCAATAGAGTGGAAGCAAACGAACACTGCTGAGGATGACCTGTAGAAACGGAAAGACGGTAGAACAAGTGTCGTCATAAGGATCTGCCAGGAATCGAAGCATAACAGGTTGTAGTTGCGTCAGGTAAGTTGAGGCCTCAGAACGAATCGCTTCGTTAGGGCAATCCTGAAGGTCTGTTTAGACCCTAGATGAGGAGCACAGTACGGCACGTACATCTGAAAGCTTGGAAATTTCTAAGCCCAATACATTGAGCAATTTTCCGAGTGCTTCCCGATACGATTCTTCTCCTTCGTCTGTGTCGTCGGACCCACGTTCTAGTTGTTGTGTTCTCGTTTTGGATTCTAAAGCATCTAACACCTCTCCCAAGGAAAGCACCTTGAGGAGACTCAACTTGTCTGCCGGTTCTTTCAATCCCTTCGCAACTATGCGCAAGAGTCCTACAGATGTTGCTAGTCGAATAGGCAAGGAGGGATCTGCAAGTAAATTGAACAGAAGTGGAACGGTGATTGGTGTCACGGTTAGATTGATATCAATCCATCCTTGACAGGATTAGCTTAGGTCTAGATCAAAATAAGAGAGGCGCTTACCAACATAAGAACCAAATGTCCGGATACCCCAATCCACCACTTCGATTGCTCCATCTAGTTCGCGAGATGCTTCAGATGAGTCTTCGCGTTTCCGTAAATTCGTCATTCTTTCTGACCCCTCTGCCACCAGAGTCAACACTGCTTCGTTAATGCGACCTGCATCTCGCTCCCGTACGGCATCCCGAACTCGGGCGTCGCGAGCATGGCGATCAGCATCATATGGCCGAGCGGACTTGATCATTTGATCAGCCACTTCCCCAGATATTTCGAGCACGATGTGGAAAAAGAGGAGGGAAATATGTCGATTAAAACTAGATTGTGATGAATTGTCTGTAGGTCGAATGAGAATGAATAGATCCGAAAAAAACGATGGCCATTGTTGCATATAGGTGCATAAGAAGAAAAGGGTCAGCGTGTGAGAGAACTTGTTTCGAAGAACTAGATGGATGGGGTGAGTAATTTATTGAGAAGAAGATACGTAGACTTGCATGTGGCATCTGCCTCAGCGGAGCCTAGAACGTATTCAGATTGAATGTAAGACACCAAAGCTTGCTGTATCGTCCGAAAAGTTTCTTCGTCCAGAGGTTGGAAGCTATCAAGAACAGCGGATTTAGATTTCTACGTCGAGTAAGAAAAACGCGAAGTTATGGAACAGCCTGGAAGTAACGAATGAAGAGGCTCTTGGGCGATGGATGTTAACATATTTTGCATTCAACGTGATATGACATTCTAACCCAGCTGATTCGAATCGTATTCCAAGGGGGCATATGACTCACCGGTTGTCGAAAAACTCATCAAGGACGCGAAGCGCAAAGAAGCGCGCCTGTGGTGGGTACTTCCTGGATCCCTGTGCATTTCGATCGACGAAGAGAGGAAGAGCTAGTCGCCAAGTACTGCTCGCGTTCTGTTGGAATGTCGAAACATATGCAAGGGCTTGTTGATGTAGAGAAACCTGTGTGGGATCAGAAGCGATGATAATGGCCTGCACGATTTGTTCTATTTCACGCTCCATCGATGCCAGCTGATCCTAGTGGAGAATGAGCTGAAAAGACACGAGAAACCCAAGCACCAGAACCAGAGTAAATTGGAGTCAGACGATAGATAAAACTTTTGCTTGTGAAATGGTGATCGTGATTCCACTAATTTGGACAACACGTGTTGTCGATCATCACGACCCTGCGACTTCACATTCAAGTTCACAATAACAATATTATTATAATAACGAATCCATGATATGTACAGTCACTACTCGAGACTTCAAACCTGCCAGATTTTTAGCTAAGTGGCAGTAATGAGAAGGATCTGGCGATTATTTGAATATATGTCACTTACTAGTCCAATATATACAGCTGCCCTGTAAGCAGACTCATTGCAACCCTCCCTGCGGCTTCGTCAAATGCTAAAGATTCGCATGCGTGCAGCGGCCCGAACGGGAACGCAAGATGTTTCGGAAATAGATACCCAACCTTTGGTGAGGTGGAAAAGGTGCTCTTCATCACGTCGAATTCGTCGGTTTCCCAATGACGCTGTAGCCAAACCGCACGCCGACCCGTTTTCCCTATGCACACCTTATCGACGGACGTCTTTGCTGGAACGGGGAAGTGCTCCACAGTTACTCTGGACCGAGCTGGTGGGACCTCTAATTTCGGACCTGGGAGATCAGCTACACGGAAAACATAACCTTTTATGTGTCCTGGGCGAAGCCCGATATCCAAAGTCACAATAGAAAGACTGTTTGACACTCCATCCCTGATCTCCGCAGAGACGTAATAATCAAAGTTCCGGGAGGGGAAGCGAAATAGCTCCAACTCGGTGATGAAGAGTTCATGGTCTTGGACAACAGGGAAATCTGATGACCCAGCGGGCGGAAGCCCTTCATCTCCTCTGAAATGCATGGTAGATGGAAGCGCATATATACGAACCATCAAAATGGTGCCCTGCTCGACTCCAACAAGAACAAAACAAGTAGGAAAAATCACCAAAGTAAGGCGCCCAAAGGTCTGCAAAAAGCAACCTAGATACTCAATTGGATCATCAAGTTATTATCAAGAACACTAACCTGAGGAAGTTTGGGGTCAAATAATAATTCGGCCCCTGTGATCGCATCGATCAAAAGTACTTCATATGATGGAGGAGATGTCATGGCTGAAAATTTCGCGATCGTTGCACCCACAATGTGACCACAGACATTAATACCCGAAACGGTGCCCATATATTCAGGCAGGGTACAGGTATGACATTGACGGAGGCCCACATGGGATGGATTACAATCTGCACTCCCTTTAGGTATCAGCAGGGTGTATACGTTCACGTGTCTACAAGGACATCGATAAGTACATAGACCTCGCTATGTTCGACTAAATAAAACTCACACTCTCCGGTTTAGCAAGTCATCACGGTCGTAGAATACGACCGCAATAATAATCGCTTCCGATTCTCTCTGGACAGCAGCGGAGAACATCACAGCACGATGGGTTTTCAATGAAGTCACGAGGTAGTCAACGTGCCCAATATTCCACACAGATATCTGTGATCTCGAGAGATAGATAAGAAAATTGGGCGCAACTAGCTGCATCTTCGATATAAGTCCATCATCTGGTATTGGCAATGTCCTGCATTGGCGAATGTACGAGACATCGTGTCGCCAATTATGTTCCAAGCGTAACGCTTTAACAATGCCACGTTGGAGCTGGTAACTCGGCAATGATTGTGCATCATGGCCTAGAGGGAGATCCAGGGGGAGATCAACCTGTATCCGATGCCAGACATAATCCGTGCATCCAAAAGCGTGGAGGCCACGACATGTCTGCGTGTCATGTCGTGATTTCAAGCAAAGTTAAACATGTACATTGGAATGAATCATTTGTCTGCAAAAAATGTCTTACCTGCTTGAGGGCTAGAAGATCTTCTGGATATATATGAGCACATATTGTGAGGCGCACGTCCTCAGGGAGGTCGAGAAACTTTGTCATGGTGGTTGAGGCACAAAAGAGTCAGTTTGAGATAAGATTAGACAAACAAAGCCGGGCCGGCAGGCTACTACTTAAGGATCCCCTTTCTGGACCAAGCCACAATGAATCACAATCCTTCTACCTTCGAGACAATAGATTATCCTCCTTCCTCTGGCATGTCCGAGCTCGATAGCCTCTCGGATTCCGACTGGCTTGACATCTCTAGCAGCCGTGAGTCGGACGACAATGATTCAATCATTTCTGCAGACAGTGACCACAAGATCGGTTTCATACCACTGTCTCGGCGGTCTTCAGTGAGTGTGGGCAGCTCTAGAGAGGGCGACGTCGAGGCTTGGGAAGGCTTCATTGATGACAGCGGCGACGAAGGGGAGAGAAACCTTGAGCATGAAGTAGCACCTGCAGCATCGATAACTGCGGACCTAGATGACCATGCCACTGATTCCGTGGTAGCGCTCACCCTTCCCGCCCATGTCGAAATAGTCGAAGAACAACGCGTCAAGGAGGCTCTGGACCAAAGTCTCGTCAGCACTTTGTCTGCATCTCGCTCAAGTGCGGGAAGCACCCACAACTCCTTGCGCGACCTCAGATTGTCGTTCCCCGATCCTCTCACCAGTTCTCACGACGAACTGCATAGCTCTTACAACAATGTCTCCCCTTCAGAAACTCATTCTATTGCTCCAGATCTTACCACAGACACCATCAATGACGACTCCCTTGACAGGGACGATGATAGCGCGGGAATACCGGTAGTCCCGCTGGATCCGGGTCTGCTTACTGCCACCCCCGAGGTGCCTCATCAGGGAGTCCGGCTTTCTCCTGGAGACAATAAAGTTGTGTTTGAGGTCGTTCTGTATGGCTCGCCATCATCTGTCAAGTGGAGCTTTGTTGAGGAATTGGTACGAAAGATCGCGACTGTGTCTAGCCGCACTTTGCACGACGCCTCAATCTGTCCCTGCAACTCTACTCAGTACTTTCACCTGGAACGTAAGATCGATGAATCCTTGAGCATCTCCGAGTTTGTCGCCGTTCACGATAGAACCATGGATATCTTGGATTCTGAGGTTGGTACCTTTATTCTTATCTTCTGAGATTGACTACACTATGGTTTCAGTCCTTGACTCAGGTTGTCGTCGAACGCCCATCGTTAGCGATCATCTACCTGCCTGCCCTGCTGCGATCTGTCCCAGAGCATAACTTATATCTACCCGTCTTCGCTCCCACGTCTTCAGATGAGTTCGAATCAGTCGCTCGCATCACAGCCCACCAGGACTGGGAGAATCTTCGCGTAGCTGCGGCTAAGACAGTATATCTGAACGACGGAACAGAGTCGCCCATCCTCGATTGCAGGAATATAAATCATGTTACAGAGTGGCGGACTAGTCAACTGCTGCAACGTCTCAACACCACTCAGACGAAGAAGAGATCCATTAAATCTATCTCTGACCACCTGAGTTCCGTCCATGCGGTTACACTGTATGTTTATTCTCTATATGGACAAGATAAATGGTGACGATTTCCCATAGATTTGCCCTAATGTCTTTGATAGTCGGGTTTGCGGCCAACACGGCGTTCCGCACGCCATCTGCCACAACTACAGCTCCTGCTAGTACCTTCTGGAAGATCTTCGGTACGGAGGTTAACCGTACCACAGTGTTTGCTACTACCGTGGGAGCTACCAAACCTGTCGTTACTTCAACCACCAAGAACGCGGCTCCGTCAGTCTTGAATCCAGTCACAACTTCCTTGACTATTTCATCCAGTCTATCTGCAGCTGGCAGCATCTCCGCTACTCTGAAATTGGAGGGCATCGAGTCTAAGCCATTCGCATGGATCGACAGAGCCAAATCAGCGAAGGACATCATCGTGCGACCCACAACCCAGCTATCCGCTGACACCAAGCCATCCATGACCATGATACCACATGGCCATAGTGTTGCCGGGCCATCGAAAGCCACCAGCTTGAGCTTGAGGGTCGTGGATTCTTTGTCGGAGGTCCTGGACACTAAGGTTAAATCTTTAGTGGAAGATGTTCGCAATGACTTCGAAGAGCTGATGGAATCGCTCGATGAACTTACCCGAGCCATTCGACAGCAAACCTACAGTACGATGCAGCAGTCGAAAAGCAAGGCGAACACCATCTGTGAACGTGTGGTGTATCGCAATGACAGGGCTCGGGGCAGAGCGAAAGAATTGAAGAAGATCGGCCAGGAACTCATTGTAGCTGCCGGCGAACATATCATGGAGAGGACAGACATCGCGAAGAAGAAAGCACGCGACATTGGTCACAGTTTGATCCCGTTCGAGACCTTGCATGAATATCAGAAAGCGCACGCGCAGTGGGTTGCGAGGCTAAAGGAGAAAGTTGGGGAAGTAGAACGACGTCGCGATCGGATGAACAGGTGCAACCGAAAGTCGGTGTCTAGAATCGGGCGGAAGATACAAAGGGCTCCCAGACTCTTTGCTTGTGCCGTTTAGGCCTTCTCCAAGTTTCATTTCCTCATATTCCATTCATTTGTGTACCGAGCTTAACGCGTATGTAAGAAGTATCATGTACTATTTGAATACAGCTGTAAAGAAATGCCAGGCAATGAGGTCACTAGTCGCAACAAAGATTCCTCATGGTCACGTCCAATCGTATAGCAAATCCCCCACCGCAAACGGTCCCTATTCCACCCCTGTCTTCTTCGACGCAATCGCGAGCGCCGAGCGGTAAGTTATGGACTGTTACTACCACGTGATAACCATGATGGTGTCACGAGTCATCGGACTTGAAGCTTGAAGACTCCGAGTGCCTTGACTCAAGTTTGAAGTTGTCATTGACTCGGACGCGTAAAGTTGATGCCGATGTTCTAAACTGCTCAGCCTTTAACAGCCTTTATTATAACACTGCTCAACTCAAATTGCTGGCTCGCTGTCTTCAATACCAGTATGGACATTGATTTCGACATCGACGCGTTTTACCGCGAGCAAGACAAACGCATGAATCTGCCTGATGAGGACTTCAATGAGTATCTCACACGCAAGGGCACACGAATGAGGTCCGTATTACTGTATTCGGCACACCCTTTTATTCCAACGCATGGGTTCAGGCAAGACGCGGATCGCTCAACGACAGCTGAGAATGCCACCCCCCAGAACTCTGGAGAATCTAAACATACAATACAAACACCTCAAGATCGCGGACCAGTTCCGTCTGCAAATGCTGCGGACAATATGATTTACAATGCTGAGCCGTTCTCAAGGTAGCATGGCACACTGGGCTTCTGGCTAATTGCTTTCTAAGTTCATTTGAACTAGCGTGGACCAAGAACACCAAGAAGTTGCTTCCTTAGTCGCTTCACAGCTGTCATCACATCATAGCGATTCGTTAATGTACCAGGAGTGAGCCACTTCAGTTGATGGAGTTTCGCGCTTCTCCGAGTAACCTCCGCAAACTTAGTTCTAGCCTTGGGTTTGTCGCACACCAATCAGATGTACAAGGACTTGAACTTAGCTTTCAACCCTCGATTTCTTCCAGCACTATCCAACTGCCAGGTGCCGTTCCCGAAACGCCCATCTCCGCACGGTCTGAAGCGCCCAAACGCAAGTCCTCTCCCAGTGACGAATCAGACGCATTACCTAACAAGAAAAAATCGAGGTTCTCCAAATCTCCACCTGAAACGCCCTCTCCGACGATCGAGGAGATCACGTCGTAAGTCATCGCCCAGTCTGCATGTCCCGAATGCGCCTTTCTGACGCCATTAGGTTTACTGCAAGCCCGTCGTCAAAAAAGAGGGCCACCAGTTTGTTAGCAGACGACTCTTCCTTGAGTCAGCAAGTCCAACCATCTTCTAAGAAGGGAAAAATCCCTGCCTTGAAATTGATTCCTCTTCCACCCCCTGTCCGGACTAAAATGGTCATGGATGGTCCTCACCCTCCAACCTCACCAATTGAGGATGCGAATGATCTGCTCCCTACCGGGAGTGTTGCGGTTCCCCCAACATCTGACAATAGCAACAAAACAACTCTGCAGGCTGGCCCAAGTTGTTTGTATTTGGAAGTGAAGGAACGAGTAGCTCAACATTCGTCTACGAAACGAAGAGATAAAGTCATCAAAATCAACACTAAAGCTGTTCCTAAGACAGCCGTTCAGCCCAACGAGCCTTCCATCATCGATATATCGTCATCACCGCCTCCATCAGATCGTGCTTCTCTCGCTGCTCTTCCATCTACTGCAACAACGTCCACTTCCATAAACAGAGATATCACGAAAAACGTGAAGTCCAAACCCAAGCTGATAAAAGGGAAGAAGGGAAAGCCTCCGGCAATGACGCCAGTCGAGTATGCCAACAATTTACGCGAGAAGGCTACTCTCGCACCCGGGGAAGTTTCTAAGAAGAAATCCGTTAATAAATTTCTCGAAGGGATGAACATATTCTACACTGGGGGTGATATGCAATTTGCGTCTGAACAAACTCGCGGAAGAATGAACCTGGTATGTACTTCTCTCACTTTTTGTGAATCCATAACTGAGCCAATCTTAGATTGTCAAGTATGGTGGTAATCTGCTCCCCACATATGATGCTTCTCTGGTAACGCATATAATCACTGATACATCAATGGCATCTACATTGAGGGCACTGGGGTTAAAACGTTTAAGTGAGATACCTGACAATGTCCCAACTGTCACCTGGAAGTGGATCGCCGCTGGCATTGGACGGGTAAATAAGGAGGGATGGAAGGATGAGGTTTTCTTGCATGCAGCGTTTCGTGAGCGTATCGACGCAGGAATCAATCACTCGCGTCCAAGGAAGGGAAAGGAGAAGGCAAGCGACGGTGCAGAATTCAGTCGAATTTCGTGCGTCAATCGTTGTGCTGACTCAACGGATCGAACTCTCACGACATCATAACAGAGAGTTCACCCAGGAAAAGCTACGGCGACGAACCTCTGCGTTTTCTATTGATAGTTCGGAGAATGATGCTAACGGCGATCCTACTGGAACACGCATATTACCGCCATCTGTTCCTGAACTACGTCGCATGAATTCAACATCTTTCAATATCTCGACTCTGAATTATCCGAAGGAACAAGAGGAAGATCCACTGGCTGAGTTTTATGCACAAGCGAAGGCTGAACATGAAACGGGGGCAAGTCGTCTTCTCTACGAGATGGCACTTTGGGCGCTAACATCGTAACTTTTCAGTGGTCACGTAATGGGGAAGGAGACGATTCCGACCTAATGCCCTCTGATGTTGAGATCGAAGGGCCCGTCCAAAAAACTGTTGCTAAACGAGTATGTAGTCTCCGTCCTTCTGTCTGTTTTATTCATGGTGGTCTGATCTACGTACGGAAGGGGTGGACTTGCGACAATAAAGAGACTCAAAGACAGACTTGCATCAACCAAGACATCATTGATAAGGTCTGTTCCATGTTATCTCATGTACAGACCACATCTCGACGGGATCTGCAGCTTCAAGAGCTCAAGGAACTCCACCAGGCTAAACCAAGTGACGATGACCATTGGCGTGTTTTCAGCTATACTAAATGTAAGTAATCCAGAATTTTACTTATGGGTGCTCTCACATCTTCCCAGGCATACGTGCGCTCAGGAACTACCCCAAGCGCGTTGAATCGTTTGCAGAAGCTCGTGCAATCCGTGGTGTCGGCGAAAAAACGGCCGCCAAGGTGGGTTTTCAAACACGCACCTACCTCCTACTTAACTTGACACAATGCAGATTATGGAAATCCTGGAAACGGGAGCTCTACGTCGCATCGGATATGAAAGAACGGAGGATGTGGAGGTCACCCGCCTTTTCCAGGGTATTTACGGTGTTGGTATGTTGTCACAGCGCTTCTACTTGATTTTCTCGCAGTTGACTCACTACATGCCCAGGGCAATCAACAGCATTCAAATGGTTTTCTGCCGGGTGCCGGACACTTGATGATCTCACCGCAGGGAAAGGCGGAATCAAATTGAATTCAGTCCAAGAGATAGGTATTCGTTTCTATGCTGGTCAGATTGGTTTTTATACCATAGAACAACATGTCCAGACTCACCATGATGCTGTATTTAAAGATATCAACGACCGTATGCCCAGGCAGGAAGCGAAGGCTATATTCGACCTGATCAAACCCATAGGTGATGTTGTGTGATACGCAAAACCTCCTTTACTAAACTGCATTCTAGCGTTGAAGATTGACCCAGAACTCTTTATCGAAATAATGGGCAGCTATAGAAGGTAGCATAACCATGATCCTTCTGTGCCAGACTAATTCATTTCTAGAGGAAAGAAAGACTGTGGTGACATTGATATCTTGATTACGCGCCCATCAGACGATGGGAGGACGCATAAACGTGTGATCTCCTGATTTCTTGAAGACCGAGTTGCTTATCGCTTTCTAGGAATTTTATCGCGCCTTCTACAAGAACTTCACGCTGTCGATATATTGACGGAAGATCTTGCTATCCCTGAAGATCCAGATGACCTCGAAGCAATTTATCGTGGTCTCTGCCATATCCCAAAGGATGGCTCGAAACGAAGGAGAATCGATTTCCTCACAGTGCCATGGCAATCAAGGGGAGCTGCACTACTTTATTACACGGTATGTACGCTACTTGATTATGTTGTTATTCATTATCTATCGCACCTTTCAGGGCGACGACATCGTATGTTCATCTCCTTCCAGAGCCATATCACACTCTTACCATCCTTCTTAGTTCAATCGCGCTATCCGTCTGAAGGCGAATTCTATGGGATATTCACTCAATCAGCGGGGTTTATTTGGAGGCGTTGTTCGTGATCCACGGGATCGTCGCGTCAAACTCAATCAAGGTGAGATCTCTTATAATCTGGCTGCAGTAGCTAACGATAAGCCTCTGCTTTTCATAGGTTCACTGGTCGCTTCTGAGACTGAGGAAGAAATATTCAACATACTAAATGTCCCCTGGCAAGAACCGCATGAGAGGGTCCGAGGGTGATCTTTTTCATCGCATTCAAGTCTCGATGTAAGTCTCTTCAGCAGCACATTTTCTCCCCTCGAACGAACAAATATTACGTGCGCTTCTTAAACCCCTCAGCTATATAGATAGCCTATCACAATTGTCCGATGTACTTGTCAGAATCGTAGTTCTATCCTGTAGTGTATGACGGTCCTCCAACCTCAGCGAGACTCGAGTTGGTAGACATGCCATTACTGCGCCGAGGAACAGGTTGAGTGTACATCTGATCGGAGAAAGTTCAACCGTTCAAAATTCGAGCTAGAGGAAAGAAACATGGTACAACAGCAGGCAAAGTCAACTAGCAGGCGAAGTCAACTGGTAGGCGAAGTCGAGGCTAACGGTGGTTGGACGCTCCCGCAAGATGCCGAGGCTGACCTATTCCCGCCACACTAGTACTCAGCTAGTATTTCATTTGACTTGAACACTGAGGACAACACAATGGCATCCCTTTTCACGAGTCCTTTTCGTCAATCATACCGATATCTAGTGGGTTCAGAATTGCTTACTGTAAATAGTTTACCTTACTATGCACACAACAGCAACGACAGGCTCATGAAAATACCGTCCTCTTTTACTCTGTCGTTCTTGGGGTAATTGGGCCCGTAATGGTCGTCTCAGTGCCACCCATTCGTGAACATTTTGGCTACAGACCGGCAGAAATGGTACCTACTACATATCCTCGTATGTTGACTATCACTATTCAGAGAATTTTTTCTTAATTACTTTCACTCGCCAGTTCCTCATCGGGCACGAAAACCAGTTCAAGGATACGAGGACGAATGAGAAGGCGGCGTATATCACGTAGATTGTCGTGTTGGACGACGTGGGGAAGATTGTTTATCTGAACAATACGAAGGATCAAATCTGATGCTTACTGGAAACCCACCTTACCTTCGACGCCTCTCGTTCTTACGATACGTCGAGGACTCCCATGAGTGTTTCTAACTTTTCCGCCTTTCGAAATGCATTACCTCGTCACGGAATCTCCATGAGTCCCGTGCTGGTAACAGTTCTCACAACTGTTGCATGAAACGACGCACAGACAGAAAATGGAGGGGAGTTCGGATACTTATCGAATGGTCATCAACAAAATTGTGAGTTTGAGCTTCTTCCAAGAACACAGCCAGGAACTTTGGTAGAAGTGCGTACCAAACTTCTTCAGCTGCCCCGATCCGAGCAATAATCATTACTGACTATTGTGACGGTCTCAGAAGCCAATGTGTTCCAGGTTCCATTGACTCGTTCCAATACTAACGTTGATTCGTGTCAATACCAAGTCCAGCTAGAGTTCCCTACGCTGTCGGCCAGATTTTATCACTGACGATCCATATCGCAGTGCCACGGAGACAAAGCAGTCGGACTTCGTCGTGATCTTTGTGCGCTCGCAACTGCCTGATCATGTAGTTGGTCGCATGGAGTTTTCATGTGACCTCTACTTCAATCATCCTCGATTTTGGTATGCTTTACCAATTGGAACTGGATAGTTGGGATATTCCTGTCGTTTCTGCTGATATCTCATTCGTTGTGAGTGAAGGTCCAACTTTTGCATTAGATTGGATATCCCTATGAACTGGCTGTAGTGGAGAAGCTTACGAAGGCAGGTAACATCCCAACACAGGCAATGTTCCACCGTACCAGTTAGCGTTACGGGATACTGCCCAAAACCTTCTGGTGCACCGGGCTGTCATTGGTCATCGATCAACTCAAAACTTGTTTCCTTCACCGAACAAGGTTTTCGTTAGCATCCTGGTTGCTTACCCGGTGCCTACTCCACTTGATGCCGAATCCAATATCCAAGCAACGCTCCTCTCATGAAAACATTCCTTCATCATGGTTTGCCTACCAATGCAGACATGCATACCTGTCTTTCCTTTTTCTTTTTCCATTCAGTTGCCAGGATCTCATATGGTGCGCCTCGAAGCCTCAGGCTGGTCTTTGGATTGGTGTCTTAGGTTTGAACGTTTTCGTAACCATCGTGAGTTATTTTCACTGCTGTCCCTTGTCTGTTATTTGATGTGACATTATTATATGCATAACGACTGGTCCATTCTCCACCGTTCTGTATTCTCAATCCGTTTTCCCGTATCCCGACGCACTATCTCTCAGTGCCCTGACTACCGTTGGTTGTCCCGACTCTCGCTGCGCTATTCCTGCTCCGTTTCCTCCGTATTCACCCGTTTTCGTCCAAAAATCAATCCACCAATCCACCCCACGGCCATCCTGCCTGGCAGAGCTCACCTATCATCCAATTGGATTATACGCCGCTTAACACGTGCATGTCTGAAATGATAACATAGACTTGCATACGATAAGTCTTCTTCCCGAAGGATGTCTTAATGAATGACATGTTTCCTGTGATTTTCCTGTTACCCCCGTCATCGCCAATCTCGCTCTTGCACACCAATCATCCATCCATCCGCCCCTGTTCCTTGATCGCTGGTAGTTCCATACTTCTGCCAAATAGATTTACGAGATTCCCGTGCACGCTGCAGCGGTGTTCCGTCTTGTAGAGCTTACCATCGTCCAATTGGATGAAATCTTAACATCATACATGTGTCTAGGGCTTCCTTCGCCCCCATTCCGTCACGGAAATGCTTCCCTAATCTGATGAGTGCATATCCAGGATTTCAATGGGCATTCGTTGTGGAGTGACGCTCATTGGTGTAACGTTCACAGGCCTAAAAATCCATCTTGTCGCCTCTTAGCTATTTTTGGGGGCGGCATCTCTGAGCTCTGGCCTATAGCGTCAAAAATTTAACCCCTGTCAACTACAGACAGCCGTTGACCTTGATCGACCCTTTTGCACGCTATGGATATTAGGTGCAAACTGGGTATCAAGCGGCCGCACGTTTCATGCATATGGTACGTATTCCTTCCTTCGGGCTACGTAATTCTGCCACCGGTGTTTGTTCCCACCTCACCAGCCCACCGGTAGAGGCAACTATCAAAACGCGCCCGGTTGCCAATACTGGCAGTAATACCTCTCCGTTCGCAGCTCAGATTGCGTTGATTATCTGCGACCCTATCGTCGAAATAGCTTGTCCACATTCAAGATGACGATAGTCTCTACCTAATCTGAAGCGCTACAAATCGTGTAAATTGGCTCTTGTCTTAGCCGTAGGGCAGCAAGCAACATTGCTGGTGTTGGCATCCCCACTGCTTGGACACAATAATGGCTCTAGAAGTCTCTGTTTTCCTGACATACGTAGGACACGCAACACCTTGCATACAACAGAAGCAGGATGTTATGGATACAGTAACTGACAAGTCGAGGGAAAGAACAAGTTGAGATATGTATAAGCTTGAGTAGTTGTGAAATCAATCGTGCCATGTTATTCAGATACGATTGGGGTGCTCCGACACCACGGAAATAAACCATTAGCTCCTTGTGACTTCCGTTTTTCCCCCGCTTCCACATATTTATCCCTCTTCGTTTTCCTTGTGTAGAACAGGTCAAGATTTAGTAAAAACCTATGTGTTCCCGAAGTCATGGGATCTAGCAGTTTCTAGGGCGTTCTCGAACGCAGGTCAACGACTAGGAAGTTGTTCCAGCATCCGAGGAATGCGATAATATTTCCATGCTGATGGTCACAATTTGACGAACTTGAAGCAAGCCCATCAATCACAACTGCACTTGTAGCAGAACTTCCGTTGCGATACTTCAAGTTCTAGGTCCGTTAGCCGCACATCAACATGGGTAGACACCTTGACATCATTGATGTAAAACGTCCAGAGCTTGTCTCCATCAGGATGAAACCCTAAGATCGGTGCCCGATAAAATTGTGAGGGAAGCTAAAACCCATGTCCAGCGCCGTCAGATTCCGGAAGGTATGGATAACGTAACAAACAATAGAGCACCTTCAGCCCAACGTGGGCATATCCCTCGATCTGGCCATGTATAAATCCTGCTAGGGAATAATAGGTCAGTGCCACAACTCCCTACCTTTCAACCTACCTATCTCTCATTTGCCAGGATGTCTGTTATGCCAACTATACATTTGCGAGACTTTCATCCACGCCACAAGGTCTTCACTATTTGGGAGAAGCAGAGACACAGGAAGGAAGTCCACTGGGCGATCCAATGCTTTGCCGAAATGGTAGGAACGGACATGCCTGATATTCGCAGCTGATGGAACATTAGCTGGGAGTGTTCTTCTATGTATACCCTGGTAAGCTCATCAATATCAGAAACCAAATGCAGTCAGGATAAATAATTGACCTAAATAATAGGTATTGGATCGCATATGAATTTCGTAATTGGAAACATCCTTGGAAAATCCTCCACTTGTTAGTCCCTTGACGGTCGAATTATGAGCTTCCTTAATTGCAAAAACTTCCAGCACCGCTCCAGGTCGGCCTTGCGTTCTGTTTCGGCATTCTTTTCGCCATAGCAGTGTGCAGCGGAACATCGGGTGGCCACTTCAATCCAGCCCTCACAATCTGCTTCGTCGTCTTCAAAGGATTTCCGAAAATGAGAGCAATAAGGTAAGCACCTTCATCTGCTAATGCACTCGTAAGAAATTCAGTGGATGTTCAGATATATTATTGCCCAGATCCTTGGAGGATTCCTTGCATGCCTTCTCGTTTATACCCAGTACAAGTTCAACATCGACAAAGCTACGACCGTTCTCACAGAAGCGGGAACTTTGAAGACGTTGCTATTCACTCCCGAAGGCCCTGCTGGTGCATTCGCCGTATACCTCCCAATTGGACAGACGCTAGGCCGATCATTTCTGAACGAATTCGTTACGGTAAATATCAGTGAAACGTTTGCATTATAAAACATCTACTGACTTAACCTTTTGACTTTACAGGATGCTTTCATTGGACTTGTTATTTGGGCAACGTTTGACCCGACTAACATCTTGCTTCCTCCCTCAGTCGGTCCCGCTGTCGTCTCATTGGCATAGTAAGTCCTGCCAATAGATCTTCTTCCAAAAGAAGCTGAGACAATCTGACCCAGCGCAAACGCCATCCGGGGTTTCGGCGGGGCAGGACGTAAGATTACGCAATTATCGGAAACGGTCTTCAGTCTGACACTGATGCCTAGTTTCTACGAACACTGCTCGTGATCTGGGTGCACGTTTGATGGCCATGACAGTATGGGGCACAGACGGTAAGAACCAAGGTTTCCGAAGGAATATCAAATATTGACAGAAAATCAGCGGCAGGAGGAAAGTATTCTGCTATCTCAGCACTTACAAATATTCCAGCAACTCTGTTTGCTGTGTGCATTTACGAGTTATTCTTCACAGATTCCGACAGAGGTTAGCCTGCTTCCATTCGACTCTTGATAATCGTTAATTGTCTTGCATTTATCCAGTCATTCCTAGTGCATCGCTCGAGCACGCTCATATTTTGTTGAATCATAGGAGGGAGAGAGCGCGTCAGCAGCAGTTGAAGAGGGAAAGAGTCATTGATGTTGACCTTGAGTTGCAGACGTGTATGCCTGCGCCGAAACGCGAAGGCAGATCAGTCACATATGCAGTGGAGAAAGCCCTGAATGTAATTTAGCCACGTCGAGAGGGTATTTAATTCACCCTATACCCGCGTGCATCCTAAGCGCATAGCTAGAAATACTAATGCGACCTCCCAGTGTGTATTTACAAATGTTCTTCTGAACACAATGGGTATGACCTCGAAATGAAGTGGTTGCATTCAAGTGCTTAACAGATACAGATGGACAGATTGTGTGCTCTGTGGCACAGCTACACTTGATGATAAGGAAAATCTCTGATAGTTCATATAAGAGAAAGATACTCGCCTCAGGTCTGCATACTTGAAGTAGTCTGAGAGCCTGAGAAGGTTGGGAGTAAGCATCTGAGTTCACTGGCACGAGCATAAGTATGCGCGTCCTCTAGCAACGGAAATGGTTGTGGGTAGCGTAATGAAAGAAAAAAAGTCACGGTATGAACTACACGCTACAGATCACTATCTGCTCCGACGTCGTGAACTCGGCCCGATAGATAGTACGGTGGATGCGCTGGAATATGCCAGTGAATGACTAGGCAGTAATGCCAAAGTTTACTGTGGTACTCCATTCAAGTTAGTGTGACGATACTACTAACTTCCGGCTCAGGCAGTCCCGATACCGGTACCATACAAATAATAGCTTCGGTTGCGCGGTTACCTCACTGTATAAACTTCAACTTGTAACAGAGATATGCTGGAACCTTCTATCCCTCAAGAACTTCAGCAATGACATTTCCGAAGCAATACAAACGCATCGTTCTCAACGAGCGCCCGGTGGCTGAAATCGAGCCAACGACGTTCCGGACTGAAGTTCTAGCTTTCGATCTCAAACCTGGGAATGGAGAAGTGTTGGTCCAGGTCACCTGGATAGCTTTGGAACCTGCCATGCGAGCCTATATCAGGGATGTGCGGAGTTACTTGCCGCCCGTGCAGATCGGGGAGGTGCGCCTCTGTTTTTGAAGTTGTATTGAAGATGATGCGAAAGAGGTTCACAGACAATGCGGGCACAGGGCCTTGGTGTTGTCGTCGCCGTAGGGCTAGGAAGCAAATTCGCTGTCGGGGATACTGTCAGCGGACCATGGGGTAAGTTAAATCACGCTTTCTTCAGCCCCACCTCATCTGTAGACCAGGCATGACTGAGTATGCGGTAATGAAAGACGCGCAGACGCAGAAAATCTTGTAAGTCGGTACTCGAGAGTCTTGCTATTTATGTTCAGCATTCTTCACAGTGTCCCGAAAGGCGTCCAGACATTAGACTTCTTGAATACTCTTGGTTATTCAGGTATGGAGCCATTGCCAATCTTAAGTCCTAGACCTAGAATTCATGAGTTGTGCTGTGCTGTCAGGCCTCACTGCCTACTTTGTATGTTTAGACCTTCATGCTTCTCTTGCTAGATGTGACATGACATCCCATTAGGGTCTACGAGATATCGGTCAGGTCAAGCCAGGAGAAACCCTCGTCGTGTCAGGTGCAGCGGGTTCCGTGGGCTCAATAACATGTCAACTGGGAAAACGTGCTGGAGCAAAAGTCTATGCCATCGCTGGCTCACAAGACAAATGCGAATGGCTGGAGAATGAACTCGGCGTCGATAAGGCTTTCAATTACAAGAGCCCTACATTCAGGGAAGACTTCAAGAAAATCGGGTACATCGATGTTTTCTTTGACAATGTCGGAGGTATGGTTTCCTACGCAATTCACAATTGCTTCATAACTTATTGAACTAGGTGATATACTCGATATGATGCTGTCAAGACTGAACAAGGGGGCGAGAATCGTACTTTGCGGTATGACTTCAATTGCTTCGTAGTCAACCTCTTATTCATCTGCTGTCAGGTGCAATTTCTCAATACCGTGCGTGTTGCGTTCCGCATCGTTATTTTTGTCACTTCCGTTGATATCGTTTCTCTAGTCGCAGTCAAGCCTGCTGGCCTGCAAAATTACATGACTCTCATCTCACAACGTGCTAAAATCCAAGGGTTCATCATGTATGTGTAAACCTGCGACGTTGGCGTTGAGCAACTCACGTGTTTTTCTCTTCTTAGCTTAGACTATGTTGCAGAATTTCCGGCTGCGGTTCAGGAACTTGCGAAAGGCCTGATTGAAGGAGCAATCAAGCGGAAATTTCACATTGTGGAAGGTGGTGTTGAGCAAGCACCTGTCGCACTGCCAATGTTGTTTACCGGTGGAAATACGGGCAAGCTGTGAGTGTGTTTTGTAGATATCAATGGACATCTTGGCTGACCTGAATCTCGGGATGTGCTAGGGTCGTGAAGATCTCGGAAGAACCAAAAATTGGTTCTAAAATGTGAACCTGAGGGTCGACAAATATACAATGTCGATATGATATATAAAACTGTAGCCTGAGTCAACTACTAACACTACGGACACTTGTACAACGGACACTTGTACAACGGATTTTTCAACGTGGCCAATCAGATCAGAGTTGGTCAGCCACCAAGCATCCTGTCGATTTGAATTAGATTCTGTTGGCATGTGATAAACGTTTGCCAGTCTTCCCAATCCGTTGGGAGGCAGCCGCTGGCCTTCGTTTTGTAGATCTCTGGTCTCTACCAAATCACCCTGTAATCATATGTCCACGCGCCCGACGACAGTTTCAACAACTCAGCACGCTATACGACAGCTTAAATTAGTTGTACCGGGAGGCGCGATCACTTACTATCTTGGGACGGTCCAAGAATTTTGGCGGATAGTGCAAGGCGCAGGTGGTTCTTGGGGCCGGTGCGTCAAATTTCGGACTTCTTATTGGCATCATACACTTAATTTTGAGTGATTTTTTGTCCCTGACTCGTATATCTTCATTGCGATCACGAAACAGAACTGCAGCTCTCGGGGCTCTAGGACATGGGCTCACAACCATTGCTTTGTTTATCTACTTGCTCTTGTCGCCATGGATAACAGGTGTAGAGCCTAATGTACGCCGTGGAACGTCTTCTTGTGTCTACGCTTTAACTTGGCCCGCCGTATAGTATCGTTTATGGAAACAATCAGACACCTTGTCATCGGTGATTCCTGTGAGTTCTATCCTTGGGTTTAGTGCTCTGACTTCATCATTCACTCTACACGTGTTTCCTATGTTGTTTTCTAGGTCTTGACTGTCACTATCGTCATAGGGTGGCTACTTCTGGTGCTGACCCTCGGTCAGTGGTCGAGTTTGGGTTATGGGAAAGGTGTTATCGGAGGTAAGCATGGTGTCGCCCATATCCTTTCGGACCTCATTTTCTCACCTCTGGCGTTCACCACCAGTGTGCGGTGTGTACGCTCTTGTATTCGGACTTCTTGGCTTGGTGCCTGTCCCAAAACTAAAACGGCGATGATGTCATCCTGGAGAGTTCTCCCCATATTCAATCCGTCACCTTGTGTATTTCGGACTCCCCATACATACTATATATCACCTGTAGGAGTTACAAGAGGCCATGCCAGTCAAGATTTATTAGGCACGTGGTTTACGGTAATCGTTCCGGCTGCGCCGTGCTATGTAATTGAAGTGTTGTGGGACGTCTCGTATTCAAAACTATATTGTATACTACATTGTATACTACACTGTATTATACCCTCGCCCTCTCCATGTACAACAATGCCTACACAAGCCCAGCATTCACTAACAATCCTTTCGTAAACGACCCCACCAACGCCCAATCTCGTTTCCCAGATCTATCCAGTCCTTCACCTTCGAATAACACCCAATACACCCAGTGGCTCCAACCAGCTCCAACTTCCAATCCTACCACATACCTAACACAACAACCGGGCTTATATCAACAGCCGCAACAACAGCAACAGCAGTATGGGTTCGTCCAATCAGGGTATGTTATCTCGGGCTCGCCACAACAGCAAACGGGCCTGCCATTCCAACCTTCGAGTTCCTTCGGACAACAGCTAGCCGCCAACATAAGTGGCAGCAGCTATGGATATCTACAGGGGCAAGCGCAAGTTCAGCAGCCAGAGTATAACCCTGTCCAACAACAGCTGCAGAGCCCGACATATCTCGCGCAGTTCGATCCATATGCATCCATCGGGCAAGGCTGGGACGGCCAGGGACAGCCTCAGAGCCAGGGGCAAAATCCTACCGCCACAGGCAGTTACTCCACGTCCCCATCGTCCACTTCGCCGTCGGGGGATCCCCACCCCCGGGATTATATTCGCAATCATAAGTTGGAGCTGGAGGCGTGGGATAGCTATGCTTGGAAACAGCTTTTGAATTCGTTTGATGCGCTGAAGAATTCATGGGATGGGAGGACGAAGGATCTTGAATCGCAGGTGTCGCAGCTTCAACAGCAGTTGGCGTATAGTGGAGGGGGCTATTACGCAAGTCAGATTCAGCAGGAAGGGTCAAGGTTGCAAGGGGTATGTTCTTCATTTACTTTACCTTACCTCCGCTCATATTTCACCCAGTTGATGAAGGACGCGCGATCGAATTTTGGTGCGATGCCTTCATCCGTAGTTCCTCACCTATATCTTATCATTTCCGAACAGACTCTGTTGCCGCATCTTCATTTCAGATGCACGAGGTTTTCCAAGGTTATCGTCAGTCCGGAGATCTTCCAAGCAAACGACGTGTGCGCGAAGCGTCCAATGCAGCGCTCCAGAGTCTTCCAGATTGGCCTCCAAATGTGTATTAGGACATTCTCTTTTGAAGCATTTATATTGGGATTAGTGGAGTGCTCGCACATGTGTAATTCGTCATTATCTATCTTATACATCTAATACAGGACATGGGCACCAACAATGACCAATAAGTTATAATATATAGATGATATGTACGTGTCCATTCTTGTCCATGCATTGATATCCGGTATCCATACACCAGCCTCTATATGCTTAAGGGCACAACCCTGGATACTGTCGGTTTGTGGGGTCCTGGGGTATCCAGCCACCTTCCAGGCCCTTCTGGTAACTCCATTCATCAGCATTCTCTGCCTGTGCAAACAAGTATATTAGTCTCATAGATACTCAAACACATAAAAATGGCACCCACCTTCCACGTCCAAAACACCCAGCCCTGGGCTTTCTCGCCAATCTCGACTTGAACCTCCCAATACCTAAAAGTTGATATTACGACTGAGTAATCAAACATTCGCTCCAACAAGAAACTTTTCACTCACTTCCTTAAGAATGCTTTGTACGAATCCGAGAAGCCCCAATAGCTTCCTGTGAAATTTGTACATGACCCGTGATATTGAGTATTTGGTCCAGGAAACCAGGTGTTGTCCCAGCGTGCCCCAACTCCTCTACCATTCAACCACTTGGCGCAGTCCGTTACAGCGTTCGACCATTCTCCGATTATGGTCCAAAGGTTCTGTGACTGGAAGCCAGAGAGACTACTCGAGTATGTGCATGCGAACTAGGGATTGCATGTTAGAATCGAACAAGGTGTAGGTTACACGACTTACAGAGACGTGTTCGTCGAAGGAACGATTGAGCTCCAGATCACTGAAAATTTGGTATTCATGCTTCAGAAGAGGGTAAGGTCAGGGGGGCAACGTAAGATGTCATTAGGAACGTACGAAGTCCATTAGAACCCCCTGACCCCTTGGGTAGGTCAGAAAATTACCCCAACTCTGGATAAGTAGGTGATCAACCTATATGTAAGCGGATTGAGGAAGTATAACACACCTGTACGCCGAGAAATGCATCTCCGATCATGACTTTGATGTTTGCACCAGCTGCTTGCCGGACGGCATCATATCCGTCGAGCCAGAACTGCCTAATAGTCTGCGCCCAGGCAGGGCCGAGGAATCCCGCGGGTTCATTCAACAATTCAATAACATCTACCATCCCATTCGTGTTCTGCACAATGAACCGTAGTGTATCGATCGTCCGCGTTACATTCGCGGGATTCGCCGCCCATACGGGATTTGTTGTGCGCTGGCCAGAGTTGTCGTATCCGTTTTGAGATCCGGGTGCGCCGTGGATGTCTAGGATAACGTTGATTCCATGCTTCTTTGCCCACTTCAGTCCGCGGAGGAGGTAGGTCCAGGCGCCAGGGGTGTAGGGTCCTACCGATGTTGAAGTATTCGTGTCGGACGGGGTCAATGGGACAGACCAGTATCCGAGGGGTATGCTGTGGGTGTGAAGTTGTGATTTAGTGAAGAGTTTCGAATGTACACGGATGCACACGGACCGAACGTGATTAAGGCCTGCAGCTTTGATGGCCACGAAGTCGTTTTCAGTTATCCACTGCACATGTTATTTGATAGCAACCTTATTCGCGGGAGTTTTCACATACCGTGTCCCAATGTTGGTAAAGGATATTCTGGGCAGTCTGAGAATCCAACATCTGACCAAGCGTGAATTCATCCACTATTGCGTCGTTGTTCGTGCTGTCGAAGACGCTTGGTGTTATCCATGGCTATGGTAGGTTAGTACTGAACGTGATAGTTCTTGAGGACCTTTTACCTCTAGGACAAGCCATCCGCCTCTACAATGCAGAAACGTGAGGCTCGGCACAAGAACAATGCAGCCAACTTGACTCACAAGTTTACTCCCCGAATCTTGTCCGTCCCATAGTTGAATGGCGCTGATGTGGAGACGGGGGTATCTGTATTCGAACTGGAAGATCCGGCAGGCGAATGAGAATTACTGCCAGTGGAAGAAACAGGAGATTGAATCGCTGCCAGGGATTTGCTGGGTGCTTTTAGTCTGCATTGCGTAGCTGCAACTACCACAGACCAAAACGCGTGCCCATGACAGAGAAGGGCGACAGAGAGGGTGAGGAGTCGCATGCAGGCAGATGCAGGGAGAAGAAAATGGCAAGGGGATTCAACTTGGACGCAAGTGATTCGACGGCCACATGTTTGAAAGAAATCTTCATTTAGAGAGTATAATTAGACCCATGCGGCAAAAACGAGGCGGATTACATGTCCGGCCAGGGGCCTCCCTTGTACTATGCTTCCAAAGCTTGGAGATAACTGATGTAGTAACGTTGTCGAATGGCTGCACAGTGCCGTCGTACAACTTCACATATGAAATCCGTGGTGGTAGAGTTATGCCCGATTCTTAAGTGTGAACATACGAGAGCCTCGTGGCCGCACCAGTAAGTGCTGGTTGGAGCGCATCGCCACCGCCACCAGGTGATATCCGACCCTGATTCGATGTCCAATCAATGATCTCGGTCGAGAATTTTCCAAGTTTGCACAAATAAGTATATCAAGTGCTTATAGCACTGAGCAGCCTATCGCCTGGCAAACCATGGTGGGAGAAAAGCGATGCCGCGGAGGACTTGGTCCTCCAGTTGAAATACGAACCTGTCAGTACGAATTCGCCTCAGGCTGGCATTCTTTTCCAATTGGCTGCGATTGACTGTCTTATTCATGAATCCGTTGATGTATCATCAATCCAGAAGTATTACATGAGTTGACCCATTTGTAGAAGAAGTCCACTTTGTGGTGTGTGGTTTCCTGATGTAGTTAACTTGAAAGTGAGATGCTGATTGACTCAAACAATTGTGCATGTGCACAAAATATCCTCAACCGACCACAACTGGTGCCAGGGAAACCCATGAAAGAAAGCTCCTTATCTTGACGATTTGGACCGTCGCTGTTCCGCGTCACTTTCAGTTGTCAATGATTCAACATTAGGCATTCCGACATTACCAGTTTAGTGGAAAGAGACCCTCACCAACAGGCTTCGATTTCCAAGGTAAGAAACCTGGGTCAGGTGAGGGTAGATACAATGGATCTATAAGAGACGATCGAGAGAAAGGAAGGTGTTATCGTCCGAGTTGCGTGAAAACCCTTGAAGGACGACATCCTCATCATGTTCTCCCCAAAGGTTAACTATATTTACCGTAGCAGAACCTCCGCACCACAACAACCTCTGCATCATGTCGAGCAATGCCCTTCGTAAAACCTGACGATTGAATGTTCACGGAGAAGGCAAGAATGGACAATCGATTCCGAGAAGGGTCCGATGGGTCTTGGATATACAAGTATCATGAGGAAGGCATTGAGGGACTTCAAGTTGGTGTTTCTTGGAGATCGGAGGAGAATTTTTCCCCAAGCTACATGGGAATGATGAAGTTTGGCCCTATCTGTGTTCCGTCGCTTGCAGATATGGTGTTGATGAAGGCCGTCACATCAAAGTCGGGCAGAGACGGAGGATTTTGATGACATGAGGCTCACACTAAGTTTGATGGTAGAGAAGGGGGAAACATTCAAACGATGCAAGTTCCAGCAAAGCAAGATAGAGATGAGCCTGCAAGAGCGAAAGATGACGATGAGGCGATGGCATTTCTCATACAGATAGGGGAGTAGTAGTAGCCTGAAAGACTGGTTAAATTTTCATCATACTCCTTTTCCCCATCGCGATTTTCCTCCTTGAGTTTCTGAGAAAAAAATGACCTGACGTTCAGTTTGTGCGTCCTTTTATACCCATTTAAAATCTTCTCCATCTCGTCCCTCGACTCGTTTAATAACGTCAACAGTTTTTATCTCTGGCCGCCGGAATCTCCAAGTAACGCACGAACAAGCTGACATCCGCGCGTGGTCCGTAAGTGCCCACAGAGCGATGATAATTCTCTTCTAACTATCACACCTGCGCAAGAAGTGAATCTGTTTAGCGTGAGATGCTAGGAACGTACACCGGCTGACGGCTTGCTGACGAACCCATTAAGTCATGTGATCTTAAAAGGTTTTGGTCAACAGACACAAATGAAGAACTCCATCACGTAATCAGATCCTCCGAGTCCCTTGACGCTCATCGTTAAGATGTCGATGGAAGAAAGCATCAGCTTGGAGGAGACCAATAAAATCCGTATCAAACTTGGTCTCAAGCCTCTCACTGACGATAGCGCCCCGGCTGACGATAAAGATAAACAAGCCGAGGATAACTACACAAAGAGGCGGGAGCAGGAAGCGAAAGACCGCGAGTCAAAGTACATATCTTCTCAAGGTCCGCCATCATTCCTTTGCAGAATTGTCTGACGTTCCTTTCTCTGTTCTTTCTTAGGAAAATTCGGGACCAAATAGCCAAGTGAGTAACTTCTTGCCCAATTTCGTTACAGTCACTTCCATTTGCTTTCACGGGCAATCCAGACCCACAAAATAAGAGAACGGCATTTCTTACGCATGCTTCGTTAGGGTACGGAATCGACAGGAGCTCAATGCTTCACTCAAAGGCTCGACTCTCGGTGATGCAGATGGCGACGAAGACACGCTAAAATGGATCAGGAAGGCCAAAAAGAGGGAGAAAGAACTGGTAAAGAAGCGGCAACAGGAGCTAGAGAACATGGACAAGGTTTTCCAGGGAGATGAGTATACAGAACGTGAGTCGCGGTGATCTTTGCTTGCTTGGTTGCTGATATACCCGCTTTAGGTGATCTTGTTGGGCTTAAGGTCAGCCATGACTTCGACGAGATGGACGAAGGCGATGCTCGCATACTCACCCTCAAAGATAGTCGCATTCTTGATAACGAAGGTAATTGTCCTATTACTGTCTTCACTCTGTTGCTAAGTCTTACTTTGATAGAGGACGAGCTTCAAAACGTAGAGATGGCGGAAGACGAGCGTACTCGAAAAAATAATGAACTGAAGATTAAGAAACGTGACTATACGGGCTATGACGATGAGGAATTCACTGAAGGAAACCAGGGTATGAAACGTAGCGTTTTGGCCAAGTACGACGAGGATATCGAGGGCATACGGGAAACTGTGAGTTTGGCCATGCTGTCGAGTTCCTCGCTAATCATCCTTTACAGGGTTTCAGATTGGGCACTTCCGTGATTTCGAATAAGGCCAAGCAAGTAGAGGAGAAAGTGCAAGCGGCCGCAGCAGTTAACAAGTCATTATTATCCATAGACTATGCCAGTAAGAAAGCTGCCTTTAATCCTGATTGGGCTTGGCTGATCATCGATTTCCAGAAAATTTAGAAACAATGGATTACATGAAAGAAGGGGAGGTCGGGTTCAAGAAGCTTAAGGTTAGTCCTGTCTCAAACCGGTTATACTTCATCTCATCATGTCCTGTAGACGAAAAAGAAACGCCCTTCTCGTCGCGCACCAGTCGAGGCCGAAGTTACAATGGAAGAAATGGATGTAGATCAAAAGCCGATCGTTCCACGGGTAAGGGATCTCGATACCAATTTCATTGATGACGACGACCTTCAAGCCGCCCTTACGCGGTCGCGCAGAGCCAAGTTACACAAGGCTAAGAAACAGACCCCAGAAGAATTGGCCCGGAAAAGTTTGTCATTATTCCGTCATTCTGTTGAGTACTTTCTCACCTCTTTCTCACCAGTCGCTGAACAACGAGACCAACAAGAGGCCGATGCTAGGGAGGCAATAAAGGCTGAAGAAGACGGCTCTGATCTTCAGGAAGGCGGCAGTGGACTCACGTTTGACGATACATCCGAGTTCGTACGTGCTGTTGGAAACAATCCCGTGGTGAAACCAGAACCGAAGGAAATCTCCGTCGCGCGCTCGCCGCCCCCGCAAGTAAAGCATAGGTCGCCGTCACGAAATGCTTCCATGGCGCCCGGTGACGAGACACTAGATGAATTAGAAGCAGGCGAGGTAGTCGTCAAAGACGAGGACGAAGACGTCAACATGGAGATGCTTGACGCCCTAGAAGAGGCCATCAAGACTACAGAGGCCGAGGAGGGTCGGCAGAATGGCAATGGTGACGCTATGGGAGGCACGTCCTCAGAGCAGACTTTCAGCTCTGGCATGGCCTCTACGCTGAATATCCTCAGACAGCAAGGGATCCTTGCTGCTCCTGTTGCAGATCAGAAGGACCGCGAGAAGACACAATTACAACGAGATCTGTGGCTAGCTGACCAGCGCCGTCGTGTCGCACAGCGTGAGTTGGAAAAACTCCAATCGCGCGGGGCAAATAAGGATCAGGCTCAGCGGGAGTACGAGAATAGGCTTCGGGAGCAACAGGAGGCACGCGATAATCTGGAGGCATTTAAGAACTACAAGCCAGATGTTAATATCGTCTATTACGACGAGTATGGGCGTTCCTTAACTCCGAAAGAAGCGTGGAAGGCGCTTTCACACAAATTCCATGGAAAAGGCTCTGGTAAGATGAAAACGGAGAAGAGACTGAAGAAGATTGCAGAGGAGAAGAAGCAGGCAGCGATGGCTAGTGGTGATACGCCACTCAGCATGAACAGTGCCTTCCAACAGCGACAAATGAAGGCAGGACAAGCTCACTTTGTGCTATCGGTTGGCAACCGAGGGTATGTCTTTCAAAAATACATCCCATCATAGTTTCTCATTGTTTTGGATTAGTGCGGTACCCCAGGCGGCCGAGTTCCTCGACGCACAACCTCTAGCCAAAGGGAAAACAGAGAAGGCAAAGAAGAAGAAGGAAGGAAAGGCTGCTCAACAAGCTATGGAGCCTGGGTTCATGACTCTGCCCGCACCTCAACTTCAGTCGATGATGAATGGGGGCAGTCCTGCCCCATCTGGCTTCTCATCCGTCGCACCAAACAGCAGTTCTGTGTCACCTATACCATCAATGAAACCTGGATTTTCAAGAATCTCGTCGGCTGCGGACTCTCCCTCGCAGGGAGGTACTCCAGGTCCCAATGATCGCTCGAAGGTGACGTTTGGGTTTGGAACAAAAAGGAAAGCTGGAGAAGAAGTTTTCAGTCCGCCGCCGCAGAAACGGAGATAAGGCACAAGGGCCAATATGGTTCGGACAGACGGAGAAGCATGCTAAGGTATATATATGGGACATTGTTCGTTCAGAGCATTGCGACGCTAATAATCTTTAAGTCTTTCGTATTCGCGCACTTTATTAAAGCCGTGAAAGCCTCATCAGAGCCAACGAGGCCAGTGCGTGTAGTTTCCCGTAGGCAGACCGTGAAGATAGTGTAGGCGGCTATGGAGAGTGAGTCAAAAATTCGAGAGTCAAAAATCGAAAATTCTATACTGAGTACCACAGCTCTCGTCCCAATTCATCCCGAAATACTATTATCTGTCTCTTCTCGCTAAATGTGCTAGTGGAAATACTATACACCTTTCTAGAGCGGCCACCATTGAGAAGCTAAGCCTTAGAACAGTCCTTATAAGCACGATGGACTATCACTTGTAACGTTCACTAACAACTGGCCTAAAAAGGATTGATGCCAACGAGGCAACAAAAACTGCATGACTTCCCAACAAATTATCCTGTCCTTTACGTTATTTGGGCTGCAGGGCCCTAGGTTGCCAAGTTTCTCGATGCACAATGTTTGGCGAAAGAGAAAACAGAGAAGGC
>QLOJ01011316.1:1170-11369 GCA_003313625.1 Tricholoma saponaceum
AGGTGAATTTGGTAGAGGTGCCAAAGGAGTTTTCCTCAGGTGAGGCGGTGCTCACGGGCTAGAGGGCATGGTCAGGTTTGTGCTTTACATGAGAAGAAAGAGAGGACGTACCGGCCATGGCTTTCAGCAGCCGCTTTTCCTCAATAAACGGGATCTTCACAATCGCTTCCCAATCCTGCTTCTTCCCGTTCAGGTCTTGCTCAAAATCGAGGGGATAAAAGTCTATAATAGGCGAATTTGGGTCGTACATTAAGTCCTACGCCAACATAAGCATCAAGACAAGCCTATTCATTTGAAGGGAAAACCCCACCTGATACGCCAACGGAATCTGTTCCCTGCTCGCAAACGGTAACACCCCCATCAACTGCTCAAACGGCTTAAACGGCGTCCCCAACTGGAAATTGAACTTCATATTCTCCGGACCCTTCAGATCTACAAATCCATAAACCCCCATCAACCGTCCGAACAATCCAACTGCAAAAAAGAACAACGTACCAGAAATCCGGGGCGCATAATGGTAATTATAGAACCATCCCCAACTCGCGACGCCCGAATAATAATAATGCATCACCCACTGCAGCCCCTCAACATATCGGTACACAAGGTCTCCCATTGCGTTCTCGTCTTATATATGATATCTCCAGCTTGCCCTGTGAGACAACATCAGTATCTCTCCTATAAAACAGCGAAAATGGAATGCAAAACCAACCTGATAATAACTCCCCTTCCACTCCGCCATCCTCTCCTCAACTTTTCTCTCGTGTCTCTCATCAAACCCTCCTTCATCGTCCAGCACCTTTGCTTTTTCATACTTCCCCAGAACGCGGTCCACGGCTGCGCGACTCTCTTCATCCTCTTCGTCATCGTCATCATCCTCGTCCTCATCAACCCATTCATCATCATTCCCATCCTCGTTCCCGTTGATAGTGACGGTGATAGGCACGTCTACCACCATGTCCTCGTTTGTAATGACGCCATTTCCACTAGCATTAGCGTTTCCATTCTCAATGTTATTCCTCGCGCCATGATCATCATCCCCCTCCCCATCATCCCCAGGGAATCGCCATGTCACCACATTCACTTCCTCCCCATCCCCTTCCTCCACACCATCCTCTCCACCACCTAAAACAGCAAACTCATCCCACCGTACATTCAAATGCAGGTCCTCCGCCAGCCTGCCGATGAATAACCTCTCCCGCGCCGAAAATTCATTTCTCATCACCAGCCTCCGCCTCATTTTCTGCGATTTAGAAGGAGAAGAAGAGCGGTGTGCAAGGACAAACGCCTTGACTTGATCAAATATCGTACGTTGGGGTGTCAGAACTACACGAAATGAATCATGAGTTACTTGATTGATATCGATGACGAGAATCAGAAAAGAGACCCACTCAAGCCAGCTCTCCCCCTTGCCTCTGCTACATCCCTTCCCTCGCTTCTGCTTTCCCTTATACCAATTGGCATCGGCGTACTCCCGCTCGAAAACTTTGCGTTCCCAGATGGTCATCTCGTCGAGAACTTGTTGGAGCCGCCGTGTGTTGAGCGTTCCAGCTTCGTTGATGTAATCATCTATAAAGTGGAAGGTGAGAATGAATAAAAATAAAAATAAAATAATAGAATGCCCACCCATGTTGACAATGACCGTCTTTTAAACCTCAAATAACCTCTCTAACCCATTTTCATGTATATGCAAATCCGGAAGATTCGGCAAAAAAGTCGCTCCCCACAAACACCGCCAGCAATATGAAATCGTCTATCACCCTTTCGAGGGAGTAAGGGAAGGACAAACGAGGGGCGATAGACCGGGATTCGAGGTCGATGTATTCACGAAAGAGGCAGAGGTGGAGTAGGTAAAATGTTTGTGCCTCGAGGCTAGAATTGATGATAATTTTATTAGCTTGATTTAGACTAAGAAACGATATACCCACCTCAGTTGTAGCCTTCCAACTTCCTCCCTCAACCATGTAAACAATACCTCACATTCGGATTGTAATTGGGTTGTGCACGCGCAAGATGGATGTACTCCATGATCTTGTGTTCGCCTTCACCTGGACCCTTGTGCCCAGAGAGGACGACGGTGGCTTTGGCCCAGTTTGAATCTTCAAAGGTCTTTTTGTTTATGAAGTACCGGAGTTGGGTGGATAGGCGAGTCATGAATGGTGTGCCTGTGTGGAGGTTCTCGTTCGTTAGTTCGTCCAATAAGAATGTAAGAGAGCGATACCGTACCTGGCGTAATACAATTACTGTCAAACGCCTTTTCTGCAGGAAGCTCCTCGCCCTTCCTCTCCGCCTTCTCCTTGAGCTCCTTCGCCTCCTTTGCAGTGCGGAACCGCCGTGAGCGTTGTTGGTTCATCTTGGCGCGGGGTGCTACACCGTCAACGGCCATGAAGAACAGATGCCTTGGCTTGATCTTCCCGAAGAGCAGATCGACATAGACAAAGAGAGAAGTGAAGATTTGTTCTTCGGATAATTGAAAATGAGGGTCGTCGTCATTGGGGTGGGAACCTGGAATGAATTTCAGTGAGTGAGATGGAGAAACGAACAGTTGTGTATTATTCCATTAAAATCGAGATATAAGTTGTCTATGATTCGGATGAGATTTGTTATGAGTGCGTATTTGAAATAACTTACCGAATTCAGGAATCTCGTTCTCTTCAATGAGCTGAGAAGTCAGCAGATACCGTTCTCTGTGTACAAAATCAGTGTTAGCCGCAGGCTATACCAATAAATTAATGAAACGTACGAGATGTATCAAAACCTGGACACATTAATATTTTTTGGTTAGGAATACCTAATAGATTGTGTATGAATCAGAGCTAGATTCTTGTTAGAACAGAGTATGAGCTTCGTACCCATGTTATAGTTGAAATTTACAGTAACAAGGAGTAGTTTGGTGTCATCGACCGTATTGCCTTTTCGGGCGACAAACAACTCTCGAATCCCTCACCTTGTCCTATTCCACAAACACAGATTACTAGGGCCATACATGTTATTCAAATGTTGCTCAGGAATGATCCCCAGTAAGGAACCCATGTATTAACTAACATTATTTTACATTCTCTTACATTGATACCAATCAGTAATAACTTTCACGTTGCGACCATAACGAAAAAAAAAAACATTATCGACATGTGTTACATCTTGCAAGCTTCGTCAATCAAACACCCGTTCGGATCCAATCGAACAATCGCTTGTTGGAAGAACGGCGAGGCGAAGTTCAGGCAGATCGATTTGACTGGGCAGGGAAAGAAGGTAGCAAGGTACCCGACGAATGTATACACCAGCCGCCAGGTATCTTATCGAAACCCCGACGACGTGGTGCAGCGCCGGAGGAGGCAGAGGTTCCTGGAATAGCTGCGGGCAAATTTCATGCAAATGGAGTCGTCGCCAGTGTCTCGCAGTTGGCCAAAGAAGGTACGTTTTTCGGGATCTATCTGCGAAACGCCTGGTTCGTACCGTCGAGTGCTAGGATACGTTGTGGTAGGACGGTGGGGTCAATGCTGGGGAGCTCTGTCTCGAAATAGTGCTTCGAATGTAAGAATTGGTGAAAGGACCTGAATATTGGGGCGGTCAGTATTCCACGCTGCACCCACGAAGCACTTATTACCCAGCCTCCATAGCCGCCGCTGCAGAAACAACGGCAACGGATTTCCTCACAGAGATGGACGACGTACTTGGTGACGCGGGAGAAGTGGATTTTGAACCGGAGGTAGTGAAAGGGCCTGCGTCCGACCAGGATGGGATCATGCTTGACCCCGGTACCTCGAGCTTGGCTTTATTGGGTCTGGACTCTTCCTTCTTTTGCGTGCTCACATGTCAAGATGGGAAGGATGCAGCGTTTGCAAGAAGGGTGTTCGATGCTGCACTGGAGAGTAAGAATGAGATGAGATGAGATGAGATGGTGGGATTAGGGGCGGCAGAGGTACCTTTGCTTTTCCGGTCCTGCATTTTATGAAAGTTAGTGCGGTGCATAGCCGGAGTGGTCTGGAGTGTGATAGGATAACCCCGTCTGAGTGTCGAACGAACCAGCGAGAGTCACCATGTGGCGGCGGGCCGGCAGGGAAGAAGGCGGAAAGGTGGTTATATTGGGGTAGAGGGCTCAGGCTGGTATTAGTCGATGGAAAGAAAGAATCCAATTGTAGGAAGATTGTTGGTAACCTAGTAATAACCTCCTTGGCCTACAACAGCTCAATCAATGCTGGCAGCACCAACCAAAACCAAAGAAGGGGTCCTTACCTGTACTCCCGAATAAGCTCAATGGCCTTCTCACTAAATTCCCAATGCTTCCCATCATTCCTCGAGTAATCCATCACCTTTAACGCCTTTGCCTCGAACTTGAGGCTTAGCCCCAGGTTAATCTTTGCGTTGTCGCTCATGATGACCATGAAACTCGACGTGATCTTCGACGGCACGCGCCCTGCACCTGCGCCGCCTTGAGAGATAGATAGTCGTTGTCCGATTTTCGAGCATCCACTACCTCTCTAAATTTCTCATTATCCGTCTTGTCCGATGGAAAAAACTGGATAGATCAACGATAACGCATTCAGTGCAACATAGAATCACGTAGACTCACGGTGAGGATGGAAAGATTCATTTCCGTCATAGCCGAAACCTGCACAGCAACAACCCTCTCACCATCCTCTTTGCTACCTCTTCCGTCTTCATGCCTTCATACAGGTTCTCAATAAGCACCACCATGATTTTGTTCCGGCTCTCCGTCTCAAGGGCGTTAACACGATAGTGCCCTAGCATCGCGGTGTGGGAGTGTCTCGAAGGAACCCCGCCAGGGCTTCCACACCAGTTAGCATAACATCCCACAGTCCCGGGATGAGGTGCAGTCATGTGAGCATGGGCAGGTCGAAGGGTCCCATGATACAAGTACACCGGGTGGAAGGCGGAGAAGAACCCTGGGAGGGAGGAGAGGTAGACAGAAGGGTCGGGCTAGGGGAATGATCATGTTTGCACTTGACAAAAGAAGAAAATGGCTTACCAGCTATGGCTTTCAGCAGCCGCTTTCCCTCGATAAACGGGATCTTCACAATCGCTTCTCAATCTTGCTTCTTCTCGTCCAACTCTTGCTCAAAATCGAGGGGGTAAAAGCCTATGATGGGGGAATTTGGGTCGTACACCAAGTCCTACCACAATAATCAGCATCAATACAAGCCCATTCATATGAAGCGAAAACCCCAGATACGCCAACAGAATACATTCCCTGCTCGCAAACGGTAACACCCCCATCTCCTCCCTCTGGAGATCACTCTGGTACTACTAGCCACACCTTGGATCAAGTTCTGATCCAATTTGGAATCAACCCGATGACTGCATGACGAAGGCAACACGTATCGAGTTTCCCCTTCTCAGTCGTGCCAGAAGGCACTACATGACAAGGGTTACGTGCACGTCAACCCGATGGTTGCGAAGAACGGATGCAAGCGATGCGAAGTTTAGGCTGATCGATTTTGACTAGGCAGGGGAAGAAGGTACAAGCATACACCGGGGCTGGACGCTGGCATCCTGCCGACACATACGACAGGAATCCCATCACCACCAAGCATGACGAGAAATGATGGGAAGCATTATTGGGAAAAGACCATGTAGCAGGCGCTGGGTATCTTATCGAAACCCCGAAGACGTGGTGCAGCGTCCGGTTAAAGGGATAGGACAGGTTGTGGGACGGTAGAGGGGTCAATGTTGGGGAGCACCGTCTCGAAATAGTGCTTCAGGGACTTATACGGGTTTTGGTAAGCACCAAGACAGCGCGGGGCCATGGTTCTCAACAGCATGTTGAATTCGTGCATTTGGAATGTAAGAACTGGTGAAAGGACCCGAATATTGGGACGCTACACCCATGAAGTACATATCGCCCCGCCCCCATAGCTACCGCTGCAGGAACAGCCGCAATGGGTTTCCTCACAGAGATAGACGACGTCGATGATGTGGAAAACGTACTTGGCGACGCGGGAGAAGTGGACTTTGAACCTGTGGTGGAACAGCTGGCGTCTAATGAGGAGGGTATCGTGCTTGACCCTGATATTTTGAGCTTGGGTTTATTGGATCCATACTCTTCCTCCTTTTGCGTACTCGCATGGCAAGTGCGAGGGATGCAGCGTTTGACTCTGTGCTGGAAAGCAAGAATGAGATGAGACGAGATGGTGGTGAGATTAGGGGCGGCAGAGGTACCTTTGCATTTCCGGTCCTGCATTTTATGAAAGCTTGTGCGGTGCGTAGAGGGGGGTGGACTGGAGTGTGGGTTCTGAGTGTCGAACGAACCAGCGAGAGTCAGCATGTAGCGAATACCCGGGCCAGCCAGAAAGGACTGGGGTAATAAAAGCAATGAACGAGCGAACAAACTTGAAGGTTGAAGGAACGAAGAAAAAAAAATAACAAAAAAAATGACGCACAAATTCAAGAATCAAGGCAACGAAATAGCTAAAGGCTGTACGTCCACCTCCTGAAAACGGTCGCGTGTGATGGGCAGACGCTTTCAAGTAACCGACCACGCGTTGGTCAAAGAGGGTTCCATGCATTGACAATCTATGGTGATGGTATTAGTTCTATGTGGTAGATCAACTACGACTCGAACACTAAGAGCACGAGTTTGGCAACTGGGAAAGCATTGCCTCATGGAAATGTCAGTGTGGGGGAGAGTTGGGTCAGCTGTCCATTGCCACTGAAGCCTCGTGTTCTGCCAAGTTCGAACTTGTTCTGAATCATCATGCCCAAATTCACACCTCCAAAGTTCTTCAAGAAGTTCAGAAAGCAGAAGTCCCCAGTAACCCAGTCGTCTTCGTCGAACCTCAATCTGGTCCAACAACCTTCAAGGAATCCAACTCCGGTTCCTGTATCATCTCTTCCAAATCAGCCTCTCACAGATCGCTCTGCAGTTGAAGCCGCTTCACTCATCGGGTACACCGTCACTACATCGGTGGCAGTTCCTACTTCAAATCCTATTTCATCCCGTTCGGAAGCTGCCCCTACCAGCCGTTCGGTGGCGAAAGATACCGCCGTGAACGCACTAAAGTTATTACTCAAGATCGCAAGCGATATTCCTGGACCGGGCGTTAAACCTGCATTATCGGGATTATTGACGATCATTGAAAGGGTTCAGGTATGTTGGCGAAACATCTCATGGTTGTGGACACTGATCTAACGAGACGATCACTCAGGAAACCTCAGACAATGTTAAGGGCTTCGAAAAGTTAGCTACGCGGATGGAAAATCTGCACCCGATCTTTTCAAAGATGAAAGTCGAAGGAGCTACCATGGACGGAGTCAATTTTCTCGAGAAGCTGGAAGCGTGCGTGCCTTGAGAGTCGTCAGTCGGTCTCTTTGATTGATCAAGTTTTCCGTCAGCGAAATTAAAAGCTTGACTGGAGAGATGGAGCTGGCGACATCTCGTGGAACACTAGTCCGGTTTTTCAATAGCACTGATGACGCGTCTTCGCTGAAAAGCCACAATGACAACCTGGATCAAATTATTCTTGAGGCTAATGTGCGTCGATTGGTCGTTGATTGTACAGCTGCCACTAATTCAATGATAAAGCTTGTTATTACTATTGATACCCGCCAAGAAGTCCGTGGTGCCCGTGACGAGATTAAGGTTGGTATCTCACCTTGATCATATACCATTGAGAATTGACATCATTTGCAGTTACTCCAAGTCCGTGATGCTGTTGCCACTACAGGTTAATATTTTTTTTAAATTCCAAAGCTATTCTTCCTCAACTCCCATTACTATAACATGAGCAAAGCTAATAGGTTATCTTTTATCCAGCTGATGAAAGAAAGAAGATATTTTCTTGGTTGTCCACATCTGTGACAGTGCCCAACAATAACTATGATGGTGCCCTTGAGCAACGTCTGGACAATACAGCATCCTGGATCTTTGAGGAAGACTTTTTTGTGAAGTGGAAGCAGAGTGAGAATTCAGTTCTCCGATTAATTGGGAAGTGTGAGTCATGAGAAGTCTAACATTCTGATGTTTTGTTGATGATAACTTAGCTGGAAGTGGCAAGACAATATTATGGTATGTATAGCCACTAAACTGACAAGAAGGTCCATGATTATATGAATTCTAGTGCATCAATCATCAAGTCCATTGTCCAGAGTAGCAATACTGCTCGCACATATTTCTTCTTTGACAGTAGAGATGGTCAAGCATCACTACAGTCATATGATGGTCTTCTTCGTTCTATTACTTATCAGCTGTGTGTCCAGCTGTGTGTCCATCTTGACACATTACCTGGCATATTGGTGACAGCTTACAACAATTGTGGTTCTGGTGCCACCTTGCCTTCAAGGGATGATGTCCAGCATATCTGTGGTTTTGCAGTTCAACACTTACCAGAGGCATTCATTATCATTGATGCACTGGATGAATGCAATGAAATTGCTCAGGTAGCTGCATGGCTTCAGAAGCTGTTGACTGTGGGGGAGGGGAGATTGCATGTGTTGATAACTAGCAGAAACAAGCCTGATATCACTACCCATCTTTCCAGCATTCAACAGCAACAAGTTATCCATCTTGGTGACTTCACTAATGCTGATATAAAGCAATACATTAACTCAAGAATGGAAAAATCTGAACAACTCATGCTGTGGAGTCAAGAAATCCAGACAAATATCAGAGATTCTTTGCTTGCTGGTGCTGATGGAATGTAAGCCACATTTATTACTATTCTCAGAGTCATAGACTGAGCTCTATCTCCATTCATAGGTTCCGTTGGGTGGCATTGCAACTTAGTGCATTGAATGATTGCAACAGCCCTGATGAAGTCACAGCACAATTAAAGAGTCTGCCTCTAGATCTCAATCAATCATATCAGCAATTTTTCACCAAGCTTGGTCCTCATCAACATGATATTGTTCTGACTATTATGCAATGGCTTGCTTTCTCCAAAGTACCACTTTCAGTTGACCAGATTTGTGAAGCTGTTGCAATTGTCAAAGTTGGAGAAGACCAACATCCCAAGTATCTGCCAGGAAAGAAGTGGAACAGGTTATCAGTGGAAAAAGTATGTGCTGATCTTGTGACAGTTGTAAATGGTAACACATATTCCTCAATATTCACTTTAAATGAACTCTCACCAACATTGTACAGGAAAAATCAAATTGGCACATTTCACTGTGAAAGAGTATCTTGTGACAGTACAGGCCAGCTTTAATGAGGGGGATGCTGGCTGCCTTATTGCTGAATACTGCCTTGGATACTTGTTGCAATTTACTGCACATGGAAGTCTGAACAGTGAGAATATCCATACTTTCCAGCTGGCTGGTTATGCTGCACAGTATTGGGTTCAACATGCGAAAGATGCAGAACAAAGTGACAGGAAGTCAGGAATGATGAAGAAGTTGATAGGAGATCTTTTTCAACCTGAAGGAGCAACATTTGTGACATGGATACAACTTGGGGATCCAGATGATACATGGAAATGGACTAATTTTCAAAGGAGGCCAGAGGGTTCTCCACTATATTATACATCATTTCTTGGTCTGTTAGATGAAGTTGATAGACAGATAAAGAATGGGGCAGATGTCAATGTGCAAGAAGGGAGATATGGCAATGCACTCCAAGCTGCATCATCTTATGGACATCAGGAGATTGTCAAGCTGCTAATTGAGAAGGGGGCAGATGTCAATGCACAAGGAGGGGAATATGGGAATGCACTCCAAGCTGCATCATATTATGGACATCAGGAGATTGTCAAGCTGCTGATTGAGAAGGGGGCAGATGTAAATGCACAAGGAGGGAGATATGGCAATGCACTCTATGCTGCATCATGCAATGAACATCAGGAGATTGTCAAGCTGCTAATTGAGAAGGGGGCTGATGTCAATGCACAAGGAGGGAAATATGGCAATGCACTTTATACTGTATCATGTAAGGGACATCAGGAGATTGTTAAGCTCCTGATTGAGAAGGGGGCTGATGTCAATGCACAAGGAGGGGAATATGGCAATGCACTCTATGCTGCATTAACTTATGGACATCAGGAGATTGTCAAGCTGCTGATTGAGAAGGGGGCGGATGTTAATGCACAAGGAGGGGAATATGGGAATGCACTCCAAGCTGGATCATATAAGGGACATCAGGAGATTGTCAAGCTGCTGATTGAGAAGGGGGCAGATGTAAATGCACAAGGAGGGAGATATGGCAATGCACTCTATGCTGCATTAACTGATGAACATCAGGAGATTGTCAA
>QLOJ01011323.1:0-18144 GCA_003313625.1 Tricholoma saponaceum
CTCCATCCCTCTCTCTCCGCTTCCTCCTCTCCTCCTTCCTCCTCCTCCTCACTTCCGCCCTCTCATCCCCCGACACACTCGACCTAGCCGCACGATGTGTCTTCTCATCCGAATCACGCTCATGCTTCTCATCGAAATCCTCATTCCGCAATTCAAACAACCTCTCCTCCTTCACCTCCAACCCTGCCCCAACCTCATGTTCCTGTTCCTGTTCCTGTTCCTGCTCACGATCACCTTCAAGTCCTCCAGCACCCGCAAGCGTCAAGCTCGAAATCGCCGAATCATTCAACGACTCCCCCGTCTCCTTCGACCTGCTCGACATCGGAATCGTAATCGGCTGTATACCAAGGACATTCCTGACATCCGGCCTAATATCCTTATCAAGTTTCCTTGTCCCCACTTCAGCAAGCAGCCGACGTTCTAGAGCATCCAACCCACTCTCACTACTGCCGTTAAGCCCTGCGAGGAGACGAGTATTTGTCATAGTCCCAGAGCGGCATAGTTGGAGTTTGGCGGGTGTGACTGCTGTTAGGGTTGGCGTGGGGGGAGTCTTGTCTGAAGGCATGGGATGGAGGGCGTCAGGTCCATGCTCGGGCTCAGTCTCGGCGAAATAGGTGTCAACCCGCGTTCTCCTGATTCTTTTCACTCTCTCTTTGCCTGAAGGCAACGGAGGTGGCGGAAGTGTCTTGTTAACATCGATATCAGCGTCGACATCGACACCAACATCCACAGAAGAACTAGGAATCTCCCCAGCCGACAAATCCCCCATCTTCTCCCCAACCTCAGCCGCCATCCTCTCAAGAGCCTCCACACGCTCACTCTTGCTTATCGAATTGTGCGTCACCGGGTCCACCGAGAACGAATGTTTCGGAGAGAGTACTGGACGCGGGGAGTGCACTTTTGAAGTTGGTGCTGTTAGTGTATTTGTTGGTGGGACTGAGATTGAGAGATTATGGGAATTCTTGTTGTAAGTATACATATTGGCAGCGTTAATCGGGGGATGAGGTAAATTCCTCAGGTGCACCATATTGCTGTTATTCCCAGAAACGGCAACGACGGGAGCAGGTACAGGGAACCGATGAGACATGGGTGACACAGATCTGTGTCGCGAAGACATCCGTAGATGACGCGACACACGTTCTGCACGTTCGCCTTTCCCTTCTTCTGGCTCACCACCTCCATTTGTGGTGATATTAATACCACCATTAATACGGGCATCGGAAGCAAGGAAGTGCGGTGGGGTTCCCATACTTATATTGGTACCAGGATCAAAGTGACCGTGCAGGTTAGTGGAAAACTCGGCGCCAGGGCCGGCACCTGCACTTAGAGGACGTGCTGGGAGGTATAGAGGCATAGGAACGGGGAGGTTTGGGGGAGGGGGCGGCGATGGGAAGTAGTATTGCTGTCCTGCACCTTGGTCGAGAGGGGGAGTATAGTATGTATATGGATACTGGTATGATGGCTGGGTGTGTGGTTGGGAGTGAGGGTTGTGGAGGGGGTGAGAATGAGGGTTGGAAAGGGGAGACATGGGGGGTGGAGGGAGCCATACGTGAGTAGGGTTTGTGGAGGGGTCGTGGTATGGTGTGGGCAGGGGAGAGAGAGGGAGGGGAGGGTAGATGTATGGTTGTGGGGACGTGGGGTCTGAGTATTGAGCTGGGACTGGAGGGCTAGGAGTAGAGTACGGGTAGGGGTGTGAATAAGGGTAGGGGTATGGCTGCTCAGGTTCGGGAAGTGCGGCAGGATGTACGATCTGTACTGGGATTTCGAGGTTTATGTCTTTACTATATCATTGGATAATAAGTAATTAGCCATGGAGTTGCAATTTCAATATATGTGAAACCAACCTTCCAAATCCCATTCCGATCTTTACACCCACCGTACACCGTATTTCGAATAACGACTCCGTTACCCTGCCTCCAGGACCTTCCCTTCGACTTACGTCCTCACCGCCCTCGCCACCCTCGAGTAGCCCGCCCCTGACGCCCCGCGCATCTTTCGGGACATCAAACACCAAACTCGCAACGCCCTCACCGCCCGGCGCGATGATATATTCCGGGCCTTTGAAGGACACGGTGGTTAGCGTGTCGGAGACCTCCAATATCGGTGTTGGAGAGTTTTCCGATAATTTGGCATTACAGGTGGGCAGGAAGAGTGTACGCGTCAAGGTGACTGTTAGTGCGTTATTCTGCAGAATAAATACATATGAATAAACGATATTCTGTGGTAAATCGGAAACTAACCTTTTTGCTAGAGTGATTCTTCACTTGCAACTCGACGCAAGCACTCTCTCCAGCTACAACCATCCCACCCACCACCTTCTCCTGTACCCAAATCTTCCCATGCTCACCTACCACCACCACCCCCTCAGGTTCCTCTCTCCCCAATCCCTCCTCACAACTCTCCACAACCTGTATATCTTTCCTACAGGTAACCAGTCTCTTCTCGCCTTTCCAGTACACACTGACACTGGCACGGAGCTCGTATTTGATCGTCGCGAGATCTGCCCCGAAGCTGATGGATGGGGGTGAGGAGGTAGGCAGCGGGATCCGGAAGAGGAAGGTGGAGATACCGCGCCGGGCTTGATGGTGGTGTGCCGGAAGAGGAGGGTCACCTGGTAAAGGATGCGCTTGGACGGCGTTGGAGGGTGGAAGCCCTGGGCCTTGGAAAAGCCTTCTGCTGTGCAGAAAAGTAGAAGTAGCAGAATGATCTCGGGACGTTAGTTCTGTTATTATATTGAAGTTATGTTATAATTAGACGATATGTAAGTCATTAAAACGCATACCTTGAGTGGCGAATAGCTCGATCATCATGACGCCAATCCCGAGACCTTGGTCTGCGCGACATTCCATCTCCATTTTGCCAGTGACGTGAGTGCCAGCGACGAAGATGGAGTTGTTAGCTTGCGATATGGCAATCTTGACTTTTGAATGGTGCGGTGACGCATTCATTGGTTCTGGCCGAGTGTGCGGTGCCATCCCGTGCACGCTGTTATAGTTTATACACAACAAAAGAGGAGATAAAGAACGTCGAACGAAAGCTGGCAAGAGTTGAACAAGATAAGAATACGGTTAATTCGCAAAACTTGAAAACAGAGATTGAGAATTTGATATTTTCAGAGAAGATCTGTCGAGTATAACGGATTCATCGTGAAGCCGTTTGGAGAAGAGAGCATTTGTCGGCGATGGCTCAGGTCGTCGAAGCCATCGTGGTGGATGTCGTAGTAAGCCGTTTCAAGCAGGGTTGCGTGGCTGTGCTCCGCCAGGTCCATTCACTGGCAGGCTAGATCTCAGCGTCGGTCAGCGTTGCGCTCTGGCAGGGTCAGGCCAATTGTGATATAGGAATTCCTCGTTCTATGCGTTGGTCTGCAATGAAACTAATTCCAAAATCACCTCTGGTTACAAGAAATACATACACAGTCAAAAGGTTGATTTAATACAATTCTGTTCAATACAAATGCGGTATACAGTTTGCAAAGGATGTCCAAGACATTATAGAAACAAACGTAAGAAAAGAAAAGATTGAAAGGCCCTCCTGATGGCTGCTAGGATATGTAGCACGCAGCAATGATAACGGCTTCCAAACCTAACAAGAATGAGAACACACCGATGAAAACTTTGGAAGTAGTCGAGGAGAAGGCGGTGAGGGTAAAGCCAAGGATATATAGCCCAGTGATATGGCTTGCATATGCCATGAAAGTCAGTGTTCCCATCAGGTAACGGCATATCTTTCTCGCCCGCACGTCTTGATCCTGCCCGACTCCCTCCGAGTGTAGAAAAGTATCGACACCTGGGATGCTGTGCACGATCGTTGATATGATGTGTATGCAAATCGCCAGGATCAATGCGGTTGTGGAGTAAACGTAAAGCGTCGTTCTTTTAGAGGCCGGCGGCACTCCCAATGTAAGGGCAAAGGTGTGGAAAAGGACGAAGATAAGTCTAGCGTCAGATCACTGTAGTAAACACCTTGTTAGTTTTCACGCAGTATGGCAGCGTGGGCAGACTGACTGAAAGGTCCATGGTGGCGAAGTATATCAGTACTGGAATGGATGCCATGCCAATTTGCTGCTTCGGCCGCTCGTTCGTCCTCCTTTCTTTCTCCCCTCTTCAACATTCACTCACTATATTTTTCGCTTTCTATAGCCGCAAAAGCAAATGAAACGGACCCACGGACACTAAGGATACAGAAATCACTTCGCGAGATAAGGGACAGAGCGAATGACCTAATGAAGAGGCTTTCAGCGGATACAAAATGTAAGTTGACCCTCCAACATCTTTGCTTTTCGACTTTTCTAAGTTGTGCTAGAAAGAGGAAGTAAGTTGGTGCATAAAAGCCATTGAGCGACTGAAGTGAGGAGTTTATAAAGTCTATAGCAACAAAAGGGGAGTCGTCTTTAGGATGTTCCTATGTCATGGTATATAATATATCTCAAAGAACGGAGAGAGATAAAAAGACGTACAGAAACTGCGAAATCGTTTGCTTGTGAATCCAGTTCTTAGACTGTCCTCGGGGTAACATTACGTTAGCGCTGAGGCCAGTGGGAGCACTAGATACCCTGCCAGTGGTCGACCGCGCCCTGCATCGATGTGATGTAACGTAACAAAGGTGGCTGTGTCACAATGAATACATAGCATATAAGTTTGAATTTCTGAACAGTACATAAACAATATATCGCCCAGTAAAACAGTATTGTGTTGGGTAAAAGAAGTCCACAGAATGACATTATGACAACCAACTTGAACAGTCAACTAGCAAACTATTTATACGGATTCTTATTCACAGATATTGTCCATTCGAGTCCAGTGCACACAGTCCATGGTAAATCAAACGAGGGCACAGATACTTACTCTCCATCCCATGTGGGAGGCACCCAATGACAAGACCTAATCCCAACGCCTCATGGGGGGTGCTGTAGCCTCGGGAAACCTGGCAACGAAACGTTTCTCAAAGCCGCCGTTCGAGCGCTTTGCTTTGGCAGGGCTGACAGTAACGGAAGGAACGGCCTGGCAGTTGGATGACGATGCGGCGGGATGTGGGGGAGGGGTGGGGTGGACACCTTGGAACCAGGTGCTGGTGCCATACACACCCATTGGGAGGCTATTGAGAACGCAATATATAGTTGAGCCAAGATGAAAAAAAAGGGTGGTACACATACTCGTCGTTGGCGTCACAGTTCTCGAATGTACCGGCGTCGTAGTTGGCAGGCATGTTCTGGAAGAAATAGGAATCGGATTCTAAGAACTTGAAGAGTGAATATCGACGTACCCAGAAGCATCCCATGACGTCGTAAATGTGGTTGCAGTTTACGGTCGCTTTGGGGCCAATGCAGGCACGGAAGCAGAACTCGTTGTCAGAGATGAAGCTGGTCCATTCGTGGTACTGGATACCCCTGCCGAAGGTGTCACCATACACAAGACCTCCGACTAAAACCGGAAACCAGTAAATGTCCGGACATCAGACTAAAATATAGGATATTTACCTGGGTTTCCTTTGCCTTTAAATTATTCCACTGTACGTCAGCTTTCCAGACGAATGAATAAGAAACGAAGTTCATACCATCCGCACCACGGTTATCCAGCTCACCACCACCATCGCCTTTGAGGATGTTGATCTTGGTGAAGTCACCGACACCAGTGATCTGTACGTAGTCGTGGGTCTTGACGAAATGCACGCCCTTGAGTGCGCCGTTGGGAATGGTGCGAGCGCCGCGTCCGGATTTGGTACACCATGCGATAGTCTCGCGCTCAGCATTACCAATCGTGTTGGGGGTGGCTGTTACGACAATAACATTAGTAGATGTTGGGGAACGTGGAAGAAAATACACACGGGGAGCCCATAAACAGAAATCATCGGCACTGCTGTTGACGAGACGGCGTATCAGAAACAACATTTTTTAAAGCAAGGAAAAGTGTACTTGAGCCACGCCGTTTGGCAGTTTGCGCCAGCATCGGGACCTGTGCAGTTGTTGGTGCCAAACTGACCGTTTTGAGAAGTGTTTGGCAGGGCTGTAAAGCTGTATCCCGTGTCCCAGATCTGGTTAGGGTTGTTATGTGTGCATCCCCATATTTGAATCTGGGGGAAGGAAGAGAATATTATAAGGATCAAAAAGATCAAGAACCATTGTTGTGCTTACAGGGTTCCCGTCCGTCGTTGATCCTCCGGTCAGATCAACACACTTGCCGTGATTGGTCCATGCGAGACGATTGTCGCCCTGAATTCCAAAACCCAGTAACTCCATATCCTACGAAAATAAATAAAGCGAAATACGCACAGTGTAGTAGAACTGCTGATTGGCATTTCCGCTTGAGCACGTCCAAATCTGGAGCTTTGTGCCATCGACATTTTGGCCGTTCGTGATGTCGAGACACTTGTTGCCAAATATCTTGACTGACCCTCCGCTGAATGTCCATTTCTGAGAGGCCACGCCGGTGCAGGGTTGGATGTTGACGGAGGCACCGTTACTGTTGGCGGCAGCGGTTAGGCATTTTGCTGTTAATGAAGAGAGGAGCTAGATTAGAGATTGATAGATAATATAATGTTAGAGCCTGAGATGCGTACCACTGGTCAAACCGGGTTGGATGAGGAGCGCTCCTATGAATCTACGTGGCGATCAGCTACTTGTTTCGAAATTTGCAAAAAGGAGATCTAACGGAGGTGTCTGTGCGGACGCGAGGGCAGCGAAAAGAGCGACGCCCGATGCGATTTGTATCGCAGAGCGCATTTTGTAGGAACGTAAAGGAGTGTGTGGTAGGGAAGGAATGTGAGGCGTGCACTTCTGGAGAAGAGACGAAGGACGGGAAAGGGATGAATTGTTCGTGACATATATATCCTCTTGTATTTATCAACTGATGGGAACGCTGGGACCCTGCATGCCAAACGGGCCCATGATATATGTATGATATATAACAAACGGGGCTGTCGACGGCGCAAATAAACCAATAACAGGACGCGTGTCTCGGGATTGTTAGATGATTTGATCCCGACGATGTAAGTCCATAGTTTGTTGATGAAAGGCGAACGTGAGGAAATCGATGGTATAACTTTGAAGGGACCATAGACCATTGAACCTCATGATCACGCCCCGCGTCTGAATTTTTGACGTTCTTCATGCAACTTTGTCAGACCTATTAGAACGGGTTGCTTTGGCGATGAGACTCGGAGTAAAGGGAGTATTAATAAAGCGTGCCTCGTACCTTGCGGCTCAATTATCGCCGTCGTGAGAGCTCGTGAGAGTTGGGCTGAGTTCTGTAGGCATACATCTGCACACCCGAAACGATTGATATTCTCGTGATGAAAACTTCTTTGATCAAGGAGGCCACCGACTGCTGTTGAGGATAGGATAAGAGGATAACTCTGCCCACAAATACAGTAGGGTGAGCTTGACACTGATATCGATGATTCGAACTGTCATTCACTGAATTAGCAAATGATTAGGAACTCAACTCACTTGATATTCAGCCTACAATTTGAGGCTTTAGGAAGATGTTGATGAGTGCCGTACGTGGTTCAACTACCGTGAAGTGGTCATGGAGGAGGTTTGATCCGACGACAAACATTGGTTACCTACTGACGACAAACAACCTCCAAAACAAAATTTCTTCGATGCCACAGTGCTCGTCTATGCCTTGACGCATTTATCAGAATAATATAACGCGTCAGCATCAGAACGTTAACCGTTAGCCTACTGGTTCATAGTATCGCTGTAAGTCTCCTGTATCTTCGCAAGAGTACACTATCTGCCTACTCGATCGACTCCAGAGGGCTTAACCACACTCTGGCGTATTCGCAGCTTGTAATCTAGATCAAATCTAGATGTGCCCTGCCTTCCTTGGCATGACTGCCATTATGCAGAAAGAGTTGCATGCCCTTACAGATTTCAGGATGTCCATTCGAGATGTCAGTGCGATGCCAATGGACGCACTCTACGACATCCATTGCAATTGTCTAACAGAACGCATAGCGCGTAGGATGTTTCGAAATATCCACTGTCTTCGCCCAGCGGTTTTATTTGCATCAAACGGGCCTTACTTGGGACCTCCCCATCTCTGGAAATGTAACAAAATAACCACAAGCCAAAACAACATACACAACGCTTCGAGAGCCATGCCGGATGGTTGGTTGGCGCCTGACTGCGTCCACGTTGACAAGCTTCACGCACCAGATAAAAGGGGCCCAACAAAAGTAGGGACGAGAACTGGTTCTGCAAAACCGCACGAATATCGGATGAGTCCTAATCCATCCAGCCAGATTGCAGTACAATACCTCAGAACAAAATTGAGAACTCGGAGCACTCCTGCGCTGGTAATTTGGTGCGTTCATAATCTTTGAGTGTAATGTTATTTGCTTTTCATGCCACTAGGTTCTTCTGGCCATGGGCAACGTTTACTGATTTAACATGCAGAACCTTATAATAGACATCATTCTTAGTTAACTGGCCTCCATTTCTCGTCGACTTGATTCCGGTCAGGGCTCGGGTACTTTGGAGTGACTTGCCTCATGAACATGTTTGAGGTTTCCCCATGTCTTCCGTGCCTTCTTCATTAAAAGGTCCGTTGCGGGGTCATGATATTTTGTTCCTGTGTTGTTCCTGTGTCCTTTTTATTCTAACGGAAGCAAGGCATCTCGGGCAAATCCTAAGACCGACTTTGGAATTATAGACATTCTCATCCTTTCTCGACCTATATTCTTTAATGGATATTCCCATACTCCCGTCTCTAGTGGTTACATCTCTACCCCGATGGCTGAAGTCTGAAGTCTTGACGTTCGCCGCTTGTCATAACGTGATGAAGTTGACCTGCCCTTCAACTTTCGTTCACCCTCGGTAATGGCTATACCTCTACTCCGATGGCAGAATTCTGAAGACTTGACGTTCGCCACTTGTCATAACGTTACAAGGTTGACAGGCCCGTCAACGGTGGTCCACACGTTTTCACCTGCAATTGAATTCACATATTTCAAGCCCAGTCACCCGTCGGATATAAAAACTCGTCTACCTACCCCCCGAACAAAGTGCAAACTATCCACTAGCAACCACCGACTCAGACAATGACAAAGTGCACCTTTACCAACTCTGACCAAGAAACCCCCATCCGGTTGGAAATCCCAGCTATCAATGCTGACACAGAAGTGACTAATTTGAAACCCTTCATTACCAATGCATTCGAGACGGGTGGTGTCTATTACGTGACTGTCACCAAGAACGGGGATTCCAAGAAAGTATTGTGAGAGACAATCCTTTCTCAATCACTGCCTGTGCTTTTGACTGACTGCCTTTTACTAGGTTGCCTTTCACCGAGGTCGTCTTGTCCTATGATGTCAACTCCCCCTTCACGGGCTGATGTTAGTGCTATCACCGTTTTATCAGTCAGGCCGGGTTCCACCTCACTAACGAAAATCCTTTAGCCGACGACAACGCTGCTTGAAATATTCATGGTGGGCAAGCCAATAGTACATGGGTAAAATAACTGGCCATAATGCACATGCCCAATAGATTTTACTTTTGCCTCTTAACTTTGTTGTGACAAAGGCAAGGGTCGTAAGCTCGTTCATAGCTTGTGCAAGCAATTCTGAGTCTATAATTGCCTAACGCAGCACTGGGATATTGATACAAGTACAGGTATAATGCATTGATATGTGCAGGATGTCCGTAAAAGTGAGAGTAACAAAGTGACGTTGACCCGATTCATCAAACAACAAACAACACAGTAGGTCGATCACAACCCCATCTTCCTCAACTCTTCCTCAACCTCGACACACTCACTCGGATCTCTAAACACCCTTAGCGAGATATGCCCCGGCATCCGTTTGCGCGCTTTGTAAACACGCATCTGCAACGCAGTTCTCTTCTTGTCCGCATCTGACGTGCCCACCAGATTTCGGAATGTGGAGCTGCTGGTCGACGAACGGGAGACGAGGGGTGGAGCACGCGAGGGTGAAGACGTTACTCCTGCAGTGTAGCCTGGGCTGAGTGCGGATGGTGAGATTTTTGGGGAGGGCGTTGGTACTGATCGACTTTTGATTTTGGTTGTGGGACTTGAGTTTGGGCTGGGACTTGCAATTTTCGGGGAGGTGGAGGACGAGGCGGAAAGAGGTGAGGGCGTCACGTCAGATTCAGGTTCAGTGGTGAACTGCGTAGTTGTGAAATAGTCCGTGTCTCCATTCCCGCCGTTGTTTCTAGCCTTGCGAGGAGGGATATTAAGAGGTGAAAGCAAGATTGGTGAGGATGAGGATGAAGAACCCCTACGTAGCCTGTCCGACAGTGCCCTGCTCAGGCGTGGTTCCGCATTCCCCGAGAGAAGAGGGCTAGACCGTGTCCCAGCTGCACTGATAACTTTCTCACCCGTTGTGTCATCGATCGGGTCGCAAGTGTTGTCGACGTCGCGTATGAGCACGGCAGTGATCTGGCGCGGGTGTTCTCGAGCGAGGCTAAATCGTAATAGGGGAGCAAATTGACATAGTAAGATAAGATAAAGTGAAAATTGGGAGAACTCACTCAGCGTAGAGCTCAAGGTCCTGTTGTCCTGAGTCGCCGATGAGGAGGAAACGTGAGTCAGGAAAGGCGATGAGGATGTCGACTACACCGGGGCGTTTGCGTGCCCCATGTGGCTCGAAGACCCCGTTGAAGAAGGAACCCCCGGCATAGGATTTTAGTTTGATTGAACCTTGGGAGGATGCAATCAGCCTGACGTCGATCAGAGAGTATGTTAATCAAACCTGGCGGTAGTTGAGAGATCTGGAAGAATTCATTGATGACAGGGAAGATCACGGAGGGGCTGTTTGACTGGAAACAATCGATGAGCGCACACGAACACACACTTTTTCGAGGAGAAAGTAACGTACGACATAGTGGAACCGGACGCCCCTGGTCCACATCCCGGCGTACCACTTACTCATGGCGGGGATGACGTTCTCCTGCAGGTCTTTAACGAACATGTTACGAAATAGGGTGCGCGCGCCAAGGAGGATATCTGATTGTTTTATCGTGTCGTCGATATCAGAGATAACACGGATCGGGGAGTGAGATAGTGGGATCTGGATCGTCGAGGGGGGACAGGAGGATGAGCGAGACTGCTTAGGCGCCCGCTCACGGCCTGGAAAGATTGATGAAAGGTATCGCGAACGCACAGACGGTGGGGAAGCTGGTGTGGAAGTTGGGGATGAAGTAGAAGAGGCCGCAGGTGGTAACAACTGGGCACTGAGGAGCAACTCGTGCTCCCTGGACTGGTCCCCGAATGCGATACGTTGTGCAGCGGACAGATCTGTCCATGCCACCTGGAACAAAGACCGGAAGCTGCCATCCGCAGCTGTCTCGACGTCCAAGGAGCCAAGCGGATTGTCGGTCGAGTTATGTGGGTGTTTTGAAGGGGACGGTGTGGACGAGGAGGATGGAAGATGTGGCGAGGCAAAGAGATGGAGGCGCACAGTGCGAGCGGGGAGGGCTGATGCCCAGAATGGCTGCAGCCGCTGTTCAAGGTTCGTGTGCTGGCGGCGCAGTACGTCGGCTGGTGCTTGAGTTTGTAACTTTGGGGAGTGCCCGCTCCCGTTCCCATTTCCCTGTGTCGGTGTTTCTGGATAGTCAGCCACAAAAGGAGATGGATCGTTGCTCGCGTCAAAGTCGTCGCCAACAGCAGCACTGGCACGTCGAAATCCAAGTTCCAAGGCTTCGATAGCGCGTTCTTCTGGAATTTCGGTTAGCCGTGGTGAGAGTCTGATGTTGGCGGAGAGTGACTCTATTGAGGCGCTAGCTGGACGATGCGTTGACGGTTCTGACGCAGAATCGGGCGTGGTAGTGTCTGTTGGGAGTTTTGGTAAGGACGCAAAGCCTAGAGGGTTGTTAGTCATGAAGAGTAGGGAAAGTTGTGTAACTTACTTTTTGCGAGACGGATGAAGACGCGTTGGCTGCGACTTAATCGCTCAGGTGGGCGAGGACGAGAAGCAAACCCAGACACAGACACATCTATTCCGAAAGTTTCTAAGATGGTTTCATCAGTAGATTAATGAAACTCAAAGTTTGGTTCCTTTAGATAGGAAACCCTCAAACATACCATTGCCTGCATCGTCGTATCGCCTTGTCGCCCACCCTGGGAACAGAGTAATCTTCTCCGTTACTACACTCTCGCCACTTCTCCGAAGGTTGATTTTCTGACCAGCCCATTCCTTCCAGCTCTCTGTCTGAGTCTCATCCGAACTACGGCGCTTTAGATAGTTTTTGACGGCCGAAAATCGGGGAAACTTCAGGCAGATTGGTGCTTCATCCGTCATGGTGAAGAGTAGTTATCCGTGGAGGCTGCGTGCCTTGGACGTTCAAGATACAGTTCCGACCTCGAGTTTCTGGGCGTTAATAGAACGGTATCACGAGACATGAGCGCCTGTTATGTTGTCAATCACACGGTGAATCGTTATCTGATGCAATATTGATGACAGGCGACAGATTCGTTAAGAAAGCGCGGACATTGCAAATGAAATGCCGTGTGGCAGAGTTGTCGTATCGTACCGTATCGTATCGTATCTCGGCACCGAATATATGGCTCAGGCAAGAAAGCTCGACAACCAGTGGTTCTCTGCCAGCAACCGGTATAGTGTCCCGAAGAGAACGTTGAGTGCTGCTCGGTCCCCCACGGGTTTTCGGTATTTGAGTACCGTCGGAGATACGTTGGATATGCGACGGTCCTGCGATCTGTAAACAATGAAAATGCTGGGAATGAAGCTTAATGAAGTCCTTATGTTGGTCCTATGTTTGTAGTGATCGTCAGAACCAGTTGTTGGAAGTCTGATGTGACGACAAACATCACTTCAGTGATCAGCTAACCGGCTGCACATCGACCACAACAATGAGCAAAACATTTTCCTCGTTCCTTTTCCTCGTTTCCAACCCTTCGCCACCATCGTGAGTTTGTTCATCGAGGAGTTGGTGCGTAGTGAACGGTAAACTGATAAACAAGGGAAGCGAGCGACCTGCCAAGACGCTGCTGGGTGACAGATAAGCGCACGGTGCCAAAGTGTCGGTGCCCAACTCCCAAAAACAATTTGGTGGTGCTGGGACTGCGGCTTTATACTTCTCCTTGACCACTACAAGCTCATGACAGACTCGCTGTTTGGTTCATGAGTGGTTCATGCTGTGCGGAAGCAGCCGTGGACCGCATGGACGACCTTCGACTGCTCTCTGGTGTTCATTTTTTTTCAGCATGACCAACGAGATCCCGAATAACCCCTTTAATTCTCTGATTCTCGGAGGGGTTTTCAAGACGCCCACATCTGGCTTTGTCATTCCCTCTCCACGAGCCAGATCAGCATGCTCATGCGCGTCGAAGCCAGAATTACAAGTCGAATATGAAAAGATGCTGAGGAAGAAGCCAGCAGGTTTCTTAGTCTCCGCACATTGGGACGGATGCGTTAACCGAATGTGGAGTGAGTGGCAGTCCGTTGATATTTCCTTTAACAACAATTTCTCTCCTGACTGATTATGGTTCTTTAGGATATGCACTATATAATGTTCCCTGAACAGTCCCTTCAACCAAAGTGATATGGATCAAGGTAAATTTCCCGTTCTCATTCCTTACAATCTCGTTTTAAAATCTAAAAGCACCTCCCTATGTTCTAGTTGTTCTTTTATGACTCGGTTTCGCCACCCTATTTGTATCTGCCGGATCACACCTACCATCCTCCACTGTTCTTTACCAAGATACGAGCAAGGGACGATCCATCGCCAACCGCTTTCTGACTGGCAATCGAGGCACATGCATGCACAACCGCAAGGGGTGATTCGCTTTACGACGAAACCAACAGTCGAATTCGAGGGCCTTTCCAGGGTTCAGTTGGAGTCGGTATAGTGAAGGGGCTGCTGAACGAACCACATTTCCCCGTCAGCCTCTATCCTGACCTGGGGTGGGGGGTTTGGGGCTTGGACTTACTACCATGCTGAGGTAACGACTAGCAGCGTTAGTAGGTTCAATCAGGACCATCCGAGATTGGAAACAAAATGCTCCATTCGTGGTTCGAACTTCGAACGTAAACCAGCACTTTCATACAACCCTTGGTTAGTGTAAACTATACAACACGCCGTAAGTTTTTACACATTACTGGCTTCGAATTTTTGAAAAATAAATAAATAAATAAATTTTGTCCAAGACGTGGCGTTTTTTGGCCGTTTTCATGGGCTTCAACGCTAGCTTCAACCCCGACCTCCATGAAGGTCGCAATTATGATGGCATCTGGACGGTGCGGCGGCACCGGGAAAATGTAACTGCACCGGGAAAATGTAATGGCACCTGGAAAATGTAACGGCGCCTGGAAAATGTAACGGCACCCACATCCGAGTCGATCATCGATACGTTAAACTGGAGAACTAGAAGGAGATACAATTTGCTCTCACCTGGGCGGCATCATTGACACCATATAGATCTGGGTCAGTTGGGTGGCTTAAATTCATGGTGGCAGTATGAGTCACCCCATCCCCAACACGCCTCTACCTACCCTCGATAGACTCGGCGCCACCATCCCCGTCGACTTCGATGCTAGGAAAGTCGCCACAGAATGGTTTTCTGGTTTCGTTGACGCCATCGCTTCCAACAACTCTCAGACACTCCCGTCGCTTTTTGTTCCAGATGCGTTCTGGCGCGACATCTTGGCGCTCACCTGGGATTTTAGGACGTTTTCTGGCCTCCCCGCCATTACTGAGTTCTTCTCTGATCGAGTGACATCTGTCCATCCCACTGCCTTGAAGCTTCGTGACGACGGATCTCTTTGCTTGCAGTTCCCTTTCCCGGATCTCGCATGGATATTTATTATGTTTGATTTTGAAACGGATACAGGCATCGGATTGGGGATCGCACGTCTTGTGCCGAATGCGAACGGGGAGTGGAAGGCTTACTCGGTATTTACGCATCTCGAAGACTTGAAGGGCTTCTCTGAGAGAATCGGCCCATTGAGAAATTCTGACATGAACCATGGGAAATGGGAAGAAATACGAGAGATGGAGAAGGAATTTGTTGACGTAGATGGGAACCAGCAGGAACCAGTAGTGGTGATAATCGGTGCTGGACACGGCGGGCTAGGCTTGGCTGCGCGGTTGAAGGCCTTCGACGTGTCGACGCTTGTGGTGGAGAAGAATCCAAGAATTGGGGATAGTTGGAGGAATCGGTATGATTCACTGTGTTTGCACGACACAGTGCGTGAGTACACGTTAATCTTCACTGTCAGGATTGGAATAACTGCTAATTGTCCGATTGGTCATTATAGATTACAACCAAATGCCGTATCTTCCGTAAGTTCATATTGCATTGTCACAGAATGCATGCTAGCCTCAATCTTATTAGATTTCCACCAACGTGGCCTACTTATGCACCTGCTAAGAAGGTACCGGAAGCTTCTCGCTTTCCCGTCTCCTGTTACTTACCGTCTACACCGCCAGATTGCCAACTGGCTGGAATTCTACGCTGATGCTCTCGATCTCAATGTTTGGACTTCCTCCACTGTCACCAGTGCTACTCCCGACGCTTCTAACACCAGCTGGACTGTTGCTGTCGAGCGCAGCGATGGAACTGAACGCGTTTTCCGACATGTAAAGCATGTGATATTCGCCACCGGGTTGGGAGGGGGCAATGAGAACGTTAAATTGCCGTTATATCCTGGGACGGTAAGTGCTTCCTTTCTATGAGTGGTCGTCGTGTATTGACAGCTTTGCGTGTGATTTGATAGGATACATTTAAGGGGACAGTAATGCACTCGGCTGCATATAAAACGGCCTTGAATCATCAGGGGAAGAAAGTGGTCATCATCGGCGCGTGTACATCTGGTATGTCAGAAATGTGATCTACTAGATCAGTGTATGATCTAGTTGGTGTATGTCCAGGACACGATATCGCAGTCGATCATTATCAACAAGGAATAGGTACGCCTCATCCTCTTCTTTCCGTAAAAAGGTAATTGAAGGTAGGCATATGAGTAGATGTAACAATCTACCAACGTAGTTCAACATACATCATGTCGTCGAGGGGCGCAGCGAAGGTCCTCCTCAGTGGTATGCTCCTTTGCTCTCCCCCACATCATAAGCAACCTTCACTGATGAGCAACTAGGCCTATACTCCGAAAGTGCACCGCCAATAGACCTCGCGGACCGGCTCATGGCGTCCATTCCACAATACATGGGCATCGGGATGGCGCAGCGTGCGACAAAGGCGATTGCTGAGCTTGACAAGTGTGTTTGTCTTTCAATTCCTCATCTTTGCCACGTATATGAAAGCTGATTGAAATATCTTAAGGGACCTTCTCGACGGCCTACGCAAACGTGGGTTCAAACTGAACTTTGGGATACACGATTCTGGGCTGGGCTTGTTGGCATTGAGCAAGGCTGGGGGGTTTTATCTTGGTGCGTTAGTGAGGGTTCGACGACCTGCGTTATTGACACCCAGCCTCCCCAGACACGGGCGGAAGCCAACTGATTGCAGATGGAAAGATAAAGTTGAAGAGTGGGCCGCAGATAGAATGTTTCATGGAACATGGAATCAAGTTCGATGATGGGTCCTACATTGAAGCGGATGTTGTTATTTTCGCTACAGGGTACTGTTTTCTCTCCCTCTCTTTTTTCTTTGCTCATACACTTGTTTACAAATATCAGATATGGTGATAGACGTGACAATATCCAAAGAGTATGTGGAAATGCCGTGGCTGATAAGTGTAAGCCGATTTGGAGCCTTGACAAGGAGGGAGAGCTCAGTGGCGTCTGGCGAGATATTGGCGTGAGAGGGCTATGGTATATGTTGGGTACGTGCTGGTTTTGATTGTGTTTGAGAATTGATGCTACTTTCGAATATTTTGAATAGGCAACTTTGCAAATTGTCGATTCCATTCGAAACATGTAGCTCTGCGTAAGCGTTTTCTCTATTCTCTTACTTTTCTCCCTTGTTCTCTTGGTGTTTTTGCTGCTGTTGTTCCTCTTGTATGTTCAGGGAGTGATGTGCTGACACTTTATTGCAGAAATCAAGGCAATGGAGGAAGGTGTGTTTGGAGTGAGGTATGAAGCTAAAGAGTGAGGTTAAGGTGTTGTACTAGTACTGGAGAGAAGGCTATTGTTGACGTGCTAGGGCATGGACTCGGATTCGGACGATCCATTTTGTAAAAATATTGTCCGTGGGTATGTCGGGATATCGGGACCAATTGTTACACCCTCACCGACAAGTCATCGATGTAGCTTGGCAAACTACGTGTAAGAGACGCGTTATCCCCGTTACGTGATTTCCGATCCATTTACAGTTACTCTCACCCCGTTTCTTAGTTACTCTTTGACCTCCTTTTCTTTCCTATTCTTAATCTTCTTCTCATTCGACGATACACCTTTATTTCCAATTGCTTGCCCTTTGCCCTGCCTTTTGATTACTGTACTCTTACATTTTCTGCTTACAACTTGACGACGAGCTGGACATCGTATATTTAGTGCCCGACTTCCCCGATTTTCTACGTATATAAACGAGCTGTTCTGTAACTCGTACCTAGAGAATTTCGAGCATATTAAACTGTCTATCAAGTGAACTTAGAATTTCGTGTGCTAGAACTGTGACAGGTCACGCTTCTATCACATATTTTTGACACTCTACTCGCTCAACAACCACTTTACTCTTTCTATCTACTCGCTTCGCTACCGGGTCCTCTTGGTCTGATCAACTAAGGCTCTCTTTGCTAGGCGACACAATCGACAAACACTTCCTATTTTTTGATATTATCTATCCACACACACATGTCTGCTACACGGTATCCTCTTCGAAACCGTTTGGCCCAAGTTGTGGCCGAGGCTGTGCCTCTGCCAGGTGAGTCTCCGTTGAGTTCACCTGTTACCTCTAACCATCCGTCTGGAGTTGCGTCCGCGCATCCAGAATTAGTTTCTGGTTCGACACTGGAAACTTCAGGGGCAGCCGTTGTGCACCCCGAGCAGGGACCCGTGTTCCCTGCTGATGTGACTCATCGCCGGTACAGCGATGTGGTTGCATCACGACCGCCCACTGCTGCTAGTCAGCATGGTGGTACACAAAGGTCTGGGCCTAGAATGACTACAGACACTTCGCATGTTGAAGAAACTCATGTAGACCGTGATTTTAATGAGAGCTCTATTTTGAATTCTACTACTCGAGTATTAACTGAGAATCCTCCTGACGA
>QLOJ01011334.1:0-10481 GCA_003313625.1 Tricholoma saponaceum
GGAAGGCAAACCTTTGCGTAGGCTGACTTGCGATCCATTACCCCTTAAACTATCCCTGGCCTCATTGGAGGCAAAAATGCCATTCTTTGTGATCCCTGAGCATCAACGACATGAAATTTCTCGCGCGAAGCCTTTGGAAGTCGAGTCCAGTGACGATGAAGGTAGCGAGGATCAGGTTAGTCTCGTTTGCAGTGTTATTGCTACGTTTTGACCTGTGTTATATCGACAGACAGAGAAGCAAACCCCTGCTGCAAATCCCTGCCTTGTTTTCAGCATGGACACACCACCACATGCGTTTCCCGCTCCCTATCCCCCGCTATCATCATGCAATTATGACCCATTTCCATGCAAGACAAGAAAACTTACAATGCCTGTTTGGAGTCGCACACCCGCCACCTCCTGTCCTATCAGGTCGGCGGTGGATTTTGATGACCTTATCACCGCTTTCGCAGCAAAACTTGTCCTCCGAGAGGCTTCTTTCAATAAACAATGCCGAAGGAGTTCAGTCACAACTGAAAAGCTCCCGTGGTTTTCAGCCATTCATTCTACAGCACCTCATCCGGCTTTTATTCGTCCGTCAGTGTCTCTTTCTGTGATAACAGATCCCCTAGGGCTACTTCCTTCAGTCTCTGCTCCTTCATCCCGTCTTCATCCCTTCCGATCCCCCAGCCCATGCTCGTCTCCCACGTCTTTGGTGCCTCCTGTACAATGCCATAGCCCAACCCGCCGAAAAGTAGCTCGTCTACCAAAGCGCACTCCAAGAAACGGAGGTTCATCACACCGTTCTAGAAGCCCGACGACATCTGCAGAGTCTCCCTCACCTCCAAATTCTCGTATACCATCCTTGAGCACATCGTCGAGCAGACGTCCGTCCTCTTCTTCGAGCAGTTCGTCTAGCGGCCCCTCTACACCCACCTCCTCTCCAGCCTCCACCAGACATGCGCAGCTGCCGTATGTTTCTGAACCACAATGGAACTTCCAAATTAAGGGTAGCGATTTTGTGGACGCTGTTTTGACAGTTGGATACGACTCCGACAAACAGCTATTCAGCAATGGCGTCATGGTCCCGGCTCTGGCGCAGTATGCACCAACACACACCTAAGTTTTGCGTCTAGTTAGTTGCTAAGCCTTGTTTTACAGCCAGTGTCCGTTGGTATAACACCGCCTGCTTCGCATGTACGCTGTGCCCTTCAGTTCGTGAGGAACTGTCTGCTGCGTCGAGAGTCACCATTGGCACCCTTGTGAAGAGAATCACCGATAAACGTCCGGCGGCGATCCCGACATGATATCAACCTTAACTTATGAATATGTATGCATTCCATTGTATGTATGTAACTCTAACTGCTCTCAATTTGTTTCCTTAGATTAGCTATGCATTGTAGATTACAACAGAATTTATGGAGAGCGATTGTTCTTTACATGTAACTAAATGAAATTCTCTGAACGCTTATCAACTCCATGAGAGCTGAAAACACAATGTATATTTGTACAGTAGTATCAGTACAGAAAGCGTTATCATATAGTGATAGCACGAGTATAAAAATAAAGATATATGCAATGAGCTCTGGAATACGATAGAACGACAGCTTGAATATGGAAACATAGAATGATGAATCATCTGGATAGCGATAGATCAAAATCTGACAACGCTGATAGAATTTAGACTTGAGACTCACGACGCAGCAATCTCTGTCTCTAGCCGCCGTGTCGCTTCCTTCATTTCCAACAGCTTTCTTTGCTTCTCCGCCTTGTCTGCAGTGATTGGGAGTGGGAAGACGCTATCGCCAGGCAAACAGGATGAAAACATGCCCATCGTCGAAGGGTCGAATATAAAACTGTTATCCTGCGCGAAGAAGTTCAACCCAGGGTTTTGAAGTTCATCCAAAGGACCAAGTAAATGCTGTGGTGAGATAATTGAAGGAAAGGGCCACTGTAAACTGGATGCTGGGTCTTGAAGGATAGGTGCTGAGAAATCTGTAATTCCAGTTGTGTCAACAATTGGGTCGGGGAAGAGGATTGACGAGAAAGAAATGGCGTCAAAACCGTTCGATGCAATGTTGGTAGATGAAGGGATGGGGAATGACGTGGGCAGGGGAAGGCCTGGCGGGTGGGGAAAATCATCAGTTTCACGTAGCATAGAGGAGAGCGGACACTTACTTCCTGCCAGGAACTCAGGAGTTGCCTCTTCAGGGTCACAAAATAGCTCATCATAATTGAAATCATTGGTGGAGATCTCGAGGGCATATGATAGAACTTGGCCTGACGTCGGCTCTGCGGCTAGCGGGACAGTGTAGTCTATGGCTGCAGGTGATGGAAGTTAGTTTTACAGAACTTAAAACTTAATAACCATTGCATACATTGTTCTGCGGAACTAGTCGGTGAGCGGTAAATCTCGCGCAGGGAGCCACTGTTGATGGTGGAATAATCAAAGAAATCAACTTCGACAGGTACCGATTTGTCTAGCACTTCCACGCTGACGGGATTAGGAATTCCAAAATTATTTTGAAACCAATCGTCAATCGCTGATAGCCCGGGAAGGGCACTTGATATAGGCAAGGGATTTGATACAGCATGAGGTCGAGGCCAGACAGGAAGGTTGCAAGGCCGCTTGGGTGCGTGACAAGGTTCATGGTCGACATCTGATAAGCGCCGCTTGCGGTTTGAGATACTTGGAACGGGCAAAGAATTCGACACGGTAGATGGGGAGGGTTCGTGTGATTCATGGGAGGAAGGTGCAGGAGAAGGAAGACCAATCGGTGTGATAACGCCAGCGCTAGCAGGACCAGGTGAAGTACATTCATTAGCACGTTCATTAGCAGAGAGACAAGGAACAAGGTAGAAAGGGCATACCTATGACGTTTGTTTGTGTGTTCCACAGTCCCAAAATCGTTTGGAACTGGTGACGGAGAGCGACGTTTATTGCTCGCACGCGACTCAGAAAGGGACTGGACGTCGGCTTCTGACAAAGAGGATGAAGGGGACTGTAGAGAGGGCTCGGGAGTACGATCGGGCGAACGATCAGGGGAGGGATAAGAAAACGTCGCCAGGACATCCCACGCGGTACGTTCAGCCTGTTTCTCCTTCTCTTCTTGCCTACGACGCCTCTCGTTTTCCTTCGCCTGCGCCTTCATTTCAGGAGTCATGTTCTTCACGGCTACATCAAGTTTTGCGGCCAGCATGCTTTCGGAGAATTTCTCGGAGTACAAGTCTTTCAGACGGGTTTCAATTGCCGCGAATTCTAGCTCGACGTTGGGATCCAACGGTCGCTTCGAGTCTTCCTGGAAGAAAAACCGTGTAGCAGCGTCTACAATATCAACGCGTTTGTTTGAGAAATGCGCTTTTCGCAGCGAATTCCAACCCATCCTTTTCCGAACATCAACAAACCACGCATCGATGACCCTGCTCTGAGAGCTCGTTTGACGGGATATGGCTTTTCGAATCTCTCTGGATGGATAAGGATTGTGTAAATTTTCCAGTAGCCAATGATAAGCTGGTTCAATATAAGGTGGCCGAGTATTTCGATCTAATGAGCACGAAGAGCTCGCACGATGCGGAAAACTGGTGGAAGAATTACTGACGTGCCGGGTCAAATTCTTGGAGGACGGATCGGAGGGGCGATTTGGCAGATGGTCGTCTGTTGTGTCGTCCATGCCAACGCGTGCAAAGATGTGTTCCAACTTGTCCTGCATCTCGTCGGCGTTGGTCTGAAATTCGAGAAGATGATCGCTTAAGGTTGCAATCCTCGAGGCGACGACAATGCCGAGGGACATAGTCTCATCTTTGATTCTTTTAGTTCGAAGGTTGAGGTCCGTTTCGGATACCAGGGCGGACCATGCGTCATGAAAGAGGGTTAAGGCAGGTAAACCATGAGAAGCAACCTTGAGAAAATCACCCTCGACACGGGATAATCTGTCGTGTATAGAAGGCTCCATAGGGATCTTGGTGAAGTGGTTTCGGCGCTCAAGCTGTACTGGTACCAGTTCGATGTTTGGACCAAGTTTGTACTACAATGTGCAATTTCACCCATTGTGCTTATATAACGGTGTACCGTGACATGCAAGTTAAGTTGCCAGTGGGACGCAGTGACATTCGAGTAACTCACTAGTAGCGCTCACCTCGATGGCCAATTCCAAGACTGCGGATCGACACATACTCCAGGATATCTCGAGAATTGCTCAAAATATCCAGTCATTATGCAACATTCCACCCTCTTTGCAATCCTCAAATCACTCGGATGTCCTCACTCACTTTCGCCCTCAGCTGATTCCAAGTGCAACAACCATATCTCCTCAACTCGAAGAAATAGGACTTTCATCTGGATTTGCTGCAGAAGTCTCCAATACGTACCTAAAATCATGCGATGGTCTCCGCGCCACTTGCGAATCATCGCTACGGAAAGCAATTGAATCATCGAAAGCTCCAGTCACGGCAGCAACCGTGCAGGACATGGTCCGAATCTGGAGTGCGGTATATTTACAACAGACAAATTCATGGGCTGAATCTGCTCTCTCTCGTGCCCGTGAATCGGTAGCGAAAGCTCAGTCGCGTAATACTTGTCAAGCGAAGAAACCAAGTTTTAACTATGTAGGTGACCAGATGCTCTCGTGCTACTTTTCTGACCCGTATCAACAGGAATACACTCCACTTCTTGAGAAGTACTTTGAATACAATGCATACCCCTCCGCACCAGATCGGGCTGTTCTGGCAAGAAAGTCCATGATGACGCCAAGGCAAATTGAAGTTTGGGTATGGTCTTCAATGCTTCAATTCATTCCTGTCTACTTACTTTGTCATAGTTCCAAAATCATCGCAATCGGGCAAAAAAGGAAGGCAGACCTTTGCGCAAATTATCCTCTGACCATCTGCCGCTGGAGTTATCGCTACAGACTCTAGAACAGAGGATGCCCTTCTTCACTGTACCTGAATACGAGCGAAAGGCTGTTATTGAATCCGACACGTCAGAGTCTGAAGCGTCGGAACAAGAGGATTCAGTATGTAACCATCTCTCCTTTACTGGACTGCGACTGATCATCTGGTTTCAGGGGACCTGCCCTGAACGCCCCCTCAGCGCTAATACTAGTGGCAATCTAGCTATCGCAGCCCCTCCTCATGCTTTCCCAACGACTTACCCGCCTTCTGGTCACTATGTCCCCTTCCCATGCAAATCTGGAAAGCCGATGTTACCCGCACCTGTATGGGCACGCAAACCTGCTACTTCTCTCCGAGCTCGTGCTATAGGCGACTTTGATGATTTCGTCGCTGATTTTTCTGTGAAACTTCAGCTAACAGAGTCTCCATCCAAAAATGAACGACGGAGAAACCACTCTCCGAGCGCAAAAACATTGCAACCCTGGTTTACTGCCACCCATACCTACGCACCTCCTGCTCCTCATCCTGCATTCATCCGATCTTCCATCCAGGTCATACCTAGTCGATCTAGCCCCATTTCTGTAGTCTCTGCGCCATCCTCTCGCTTTCATCCATTCCGTTCCCCTAGCCCATGTTCGCCGCCAACTTCTCTGGTACCTCCTTCACAGACTACCACTGCAGTTCGCAGAAAGGTTGCTCGTCTTCCCAAACGCTCACCTAATCATCAAAGTATGGCACATCGCAGTGTCAGCCCCGCATCATCAGAGGCATCACTTTCACCATCATGGCCTTGTTCCCGTGTATCGTCCTTCAATTCGGACTCTCTAACGAACAGGCTTCCGTCTTCCTCGTCCAGTAGTTCTTCCTCTAGCACTCTCACAACCCCAGAGTTGTCACCGACCATGCTACCCGATCATGCCCAGTCACCAGTGTCTTTGGCTGGCATTGACTTCCAGGAGCTGGATGGCTTGTTTGGGGATCCCCTGAATACCATTTCGCCTGACGAAAGGCTTCAGCCGAACTTCCCTGCCGAACACGGTTTTAATATTTCTATGCTTACTGAGAAACAGCCTTTTCGCTTCGGCTTTGAAGTACCAACACGCTCATGACCTCGAACTGATGGTTGTTTGAATATCCTGGGCTACGCGTCGACCGTCGGTCTGAAAATCCACGATATACCTCCGCCCTCCACCTGTAAATTCATGGCAAGCATATGGGTTCTATGTCTATGATAGTGCATCTTGACATGATATAATTTTTATTGACATATTATCTTTATCATCTCTAAACCTGCTCCCTTGGTGTTTTCTCGTTGCTATCCTAGTTAAATGTACAGTTGATACCAGTTGTAATTGTATACCGAATTTACAGCTGCTTTCCCAAACGTTTACCTCATCATTGGGTACAGTAAGTTCAATTACGATCCATCTTTACTCATGCAAACTTGGAGGCCTGGTAGTGGAAGCATATCATTGTTTACTCGGCAAATTCTTTTCGAAAATCGAACTCACTAGGCTCATCAAACTTGATAAACCACCAGAGTTGCCCCCACCAGTCATACTGCTGAGTTTCGACTGCACCATAAGCTTCATGACCATCATGGCAGCGCCATTCACCGCATCTTGCTTGTTGCCAGAAGACGGCTGCTTGCTGTCGAAGAGTTTAGATGCCTCTGTCATGGCCATACTGATGAGTTGCGTCTGAGTACTACCACCCCCGCTGCCATGACTGGAACCGCTTGTGAACTGCTTCAGCGCCTGGACGAGGATGATGCCATTGAGAAAGGAGGCAAGATGGATCACTGTCCACCTACTTGCATAGCAGCTGCGCTGCCCAGAGCACTGGCGCTCATGCCGCCACCGCCACCGCCATGGTAGGCCTCCTGGTGAGCCCTTGCTACGTGTTCTTCATCTATCGGTTCAGCATGCTTGTCCTGAAAATGCCAAGTAATGCACTTGAGTGATGCAATGATAAGATTTCGTCGCGACTTGCCTTGTTATGATCCAGGAAGCCCATAGCAGACTCGAACAGTGAGCTCTCTCCTGATCCATGCTGAGCACTTTGCCGGACAGCCTCGTGCCGATCGACTAGAACAAGTAGCAAAATCAGATAGTCAAATCAGGGGGGCACTGATAGATGTACGATATCGCACTCACTCTCTGGATGGTCATAACCTTGTCTAGCTGAGTTATCGGGAGAGTTGTATTCATGGCCCCCCGTCTTGTTGACACTTTGATCGGCTAATAACAAGAAGTTCGTGGATTGTGAGCGATCGCTGCCTAGTAGTGCATTTGCAATTGATCCTACACTGGTGTTGATGCTCGGTGTACGCATCTAACCCTTTCTTGGCGAAGTCCATAAATTTGTCCTAGTTATCATCAGCTAGCATCGCGAGGGTTATGGGATGGGTAGTACCATGTTGGTTAGTTGTAAGAGTTACTGATAATGGGCTGTGCCTTACCGTTCGTGGGGTACTGGAGCAATCAATTCTCGGCCATGACAACGGGCCGATTCAAATCAGGCTATAAAAAGATGCTATAAACTTCAAACTACCAACTTTGAGGATAACTCCAAAAATATGATCATGATAATACATCAAGTACACTGAGTCCTAGTGTACTGGCACAGGGGTATGATAAAGGGGACAAGAATCAAGCCAGTCATATTAATCCTTATTCCGCCAAACATTCTTGCTAACGGTCGTCGACGAGGAGGGCCTGGGCGTAGTACGCGCCCCACTCTCGAGTGGCGCACTGGTAGCGGAAGTATCCTTGGAAGGCACAGGTGTTTTTCCACGCGTATTCACCCCCTGTGTCCCAGTAGTTCCGAGGAAGCCCTGTGCCACGCCCTTCGCGTTCTCGTTATGTGGCTGCGCGATTTCTTGTGCAGCAGACAAGTATTCTTTCGTCGTCTCCAGAGCCAATGTAGCGCCGGATTGAAGGGACGCAACAACACCGGAACCAGAATTTCCATTCGCACTCTCTGCCCCTCTGCCGACGCTCTTGTGTGGTGCACTAGCCGCAGGAACATCCTTCGAAGGTATTGGTGGCTTTCCGGGCGTGTCTAAAGTTCCCTGCGTCCCAGAAGTCCCAAGAAACCCCTGTGCCACGCCCTTCACATTCTCGATGTGCGGCTGGGCGGTTTCTTGCGCAGCGGCCAAATATTCTTTCGTCGTCTCCAGAGCCGATGCAGCCCCGGATTGGAGCGAGGCAACGACACTCGGTCCAGATGTTCCGTTCGCACTCCTTGCCTGTCCACCAACGCTGTCTGGGAAATACGACTAAAAATCAAAATCAAAATCAGGTAATTGGCTCAGATTTCTTCCAAGCAAATCATCTCTACCTGGGCAGTGGAGATCGCACTAGCAGCCAAAACTTTTGTCTGATCGACATACTCCCCGCCAGTGGTAGACTTCACGGCCTCGACGTCGTGCTGACCTTGAGCAACAGCAGCATCCGGAGTCTTGCTTGCCTGCTGCTGGAATTGATCCAGCGCAGAGGGTGGGTTCCCGGTAAAGGACGTTCCCTTGGACTACGCATACAATAAGGTCCATGCAATAAGGTTCAAGAGAGGAGATTTACTTGAGCGGTCGAAGCGGCATCGCGAATGACCTTTTTGGCATGGTCTGCGTTCGCCTCAACTTCGCGGGCGATGGACGAGGTGGGAGCCTCGACCTGGGCATTGGCTGCCGTGGTTTCGAGCCTGACGAGACTATGAACAATGTCAGGATAGGTACGTTCGTCCAACATCTATAGGAATACAAGACATACTCTCGACCTTTGGGCTCGGGGACATTGAAGATGTTTCCAGAATTAGACATGGTGGTGATATGGTGTGTGCAGAAATATGTGTGCAGAATTTAGACCATTTTGAAGACTGCATTTATATACGTCCTCGGTGGAGAATATTGGTCAGTGACATCATCAGATCGCGGCAATGACGACACTCCCTCCAAATGAAAACCCTATTCGATTGATCAAAGCTACAGACTGGCAACAAACATGACTAGGACTAGCTAACTGGATGAAAAAAAAATAACTGGGTGGGATATGTACGTCAACGTGTGGGGTATGGTACTTATTGCAAGAAGAACAGCAGACTGAATCGACATCGAATGTAGCATAACGCCATTGGAATGCATAGTAAATAAAGAGATGGGATGATGCAGCGGTCCGTTCCGAAGCCATTGCACAAAGAAGCAAAAATGAAAACTTGAGTCGACAATCGACATGATAACGAACGAAACACCATGATAAAACGAACAAAAGCACAAAGCATGTCGTGATCACTTAATGGTTCTCCTCTTCCCAGGAGCCCATTTTCAAAAAGCGAGCCAACACCTCTTCAGAGCCACGCTTGAAAAGCTCGACACCGCGAGCAGGATCCCAAACACGCCCGGCCTTCCTCAGAGGGGAGCTGATAGGCTGGCCATCCGGGGGTGAAAGTGGGCCGAGCGACGACGCAGGGGACCCCTGTGAAGAGTCTGTTGATGTATGGCGTGTGACAAGGGGTGGAGACTGCCTGGTAGTGGCCTTCAAGGGTAAAATCATGACTTTAGTAGAAGGGCGACTGGCTGTTGGAGAAGGAGGGAATGTGTGGGAAGGTTGGACGGCAGGAGACAGCAACTGCGAAGCAGTGCCCAACGCTCCAGGGTGTGACACTGAAGTTGGTTCAGTCTGGGCGTTGACGGCGTGCGTGGTGACAGCGGGTGGGGCGTTGGTACGACTGGAAGGAGCCCAATGCCGTTTACTCGACATGCTTGGCTTCCTATCCGAGTCTGATGAGTCGGTTTTAGAATGTATGGTGTTGACTTGAACACTTTGATGCTTCAGCTCGGGAGAGATAGTCTGGACACCAAATTCTTTGTACTCTTTCCTCCCACTAACAGTGCCTGCAGCTGACGCAGACGAACCACGTCTGGATCGCTGCCGTGACACCTTGGTAGCCTCCTCGTCACTATCATCGTCCCACATGCTCCCACTAGGAGCGCGTTCGTCAACGCTCTCATCCCCTTCATCCTCTACGTCTCCATCTCGGCTACTCACCTCTGACTTGTCATCCCAGGGCCTTTTCTTTTCCCGGCCATTCTCATTAAACGCCGGAGCCAAGGGACGGGGCGCTGGCGAACGCACAAGCCTCGACGCATATTTCTGGATACTCGGTACGGTATCCCACGCATTAGTATACGTCAATGTAAATGGCAAACCAGAAAGGGGAGACAGGATAGGTGCAGTAGTTTTTGGTTCTGGTGTAGTAGGAACTTCAGATGAAGTATGGCTTTCCGGACTCCGAAATAAAGAAGGGGTGGGAGAATCTGCCAGAGGGAAGACACGCCCTGGCATCTGACGAGGTTGTTCTTCCCAAGTAAACACGCTTTTAACCTTGGTACGGTCGGGGCTTGGCGAGCCAAGACTACTTTCTCCAGTCACATTCCGATAATGACCCTGACGTAATAACATCTCGGGAATTTCGGTAGGTGGTGGAGCTTGGAAGAATGCTCCGGAATCAGGCGTGGGCGAGCTACCCTGGTGGGGTCGATCACGTTGTTTGGAAGGCGTTTGATCCCAAACGTTTGGAAAATATGTGTCGGAAGGGAAGGCAGAAGGTGTAGG
>QLOJ01011335.1:0-10946 GCA_003313625.1 Tricholoma saponaceum
CGTTCTGATCCTTATCGGACACGATCGCGACGACCATCTCACGAGCGCGTCAATTCACGACGACCGTTTTTCTCAGTTTTCGTTGCATACGAAAACTCCCTGTCTCATTCAGATTCTCTACCTACGACGACTTTCACGCGTTTCCGACGTGTTTTCCTTGTTTACACTTACCCCGTTTGCCATGACAGGACGACCTGGTTCCACGAACCTTCGGAACTCCGATTCCTCTTCCACAACGTGAAATATATCCAATGAGGTAGCCCTGGCGCGCCTCCTTTCTCGGTAGGACTGATCAGTCCTACAGGGTAACACACTCATAATATGTATATGGATCCCTCGCTACGGTTCGGCTAGACATGTTACTACCTCGAGAGGCTCTTGCATTCTACTCGAGGTGGCACTCTAAGATTCGTTCTTAGTCAGTGCTTCGTCGACGTCGCTCTCAAAATCATGGTCGCGAACATCCCTAACCGTCACCGCCAGGCTCGTGTCTTCAAGCTCCTTTCCGACAAAAGTGCTGTCGATTAATATTGGTGGATCGCAGCGTGTGCTAAGTTTGGAGGATAACCTTCAAATTGAAGATCCGAATGGGAGACAAGAAGTCCTGGTTACATTTCTTTGAAGGACGATCCTCAACGGGAACGAGTACGGTATGTGTATTGGGAAGAAAGACATTCGGGGGCGAAATTGTGGCCTGCAGTAAGTGTCAACCTTAAAATATCAATGTAACAGTGTACATACCCGTCGAGAAAACCCACTAGCAAGACCACAAGTTGGTCTGCTGCGACAACTTCAAAGTAGGGGCTTCAATGAGAATGAGAACATACGTTGTCTTAAAAGTTTATCGGAAGGACGCATTGGAAAGCGCAACAATTAACGTGCTCAACATGATCTTACATGGGACGAATGAAAGCGTTGGCGATGCAAATGATAAGAAAAATATAAACCATTTTATTGCCCATACACATAGATGAGAATCATAGCATCGTGCAGCAGTTGCACATCACCAGCCAGGCGTAAGTGAATCATCGCAGTCGTCTGTGAGTAATTACTCTCAAGTCAGTATCACTACTCATCAGAGGGGTTCAGGAGCGTACCGTGCTTCACGTTCACTTTCTAACAGTGCAAGAATATCCTCCTCTCTCACTGGCCCCTTCACATTTCGGATGATCGTCCGTGAGACATCGTCCATGAATTCAACGCGGACCTGTGTTACACCTCCACGAGACCCGGTACGGCCTAGGACCTGTAGGCAAATTTCCCAAATGAGTATACCAAGCAAATTGTAAGATTATAGAATAATTGTCGGGTTGACCTTGATCACTTTTGCGAGTTTGACAGTAGATTTTGAACTGGTATCCTATAATAGTGTCACACTTCAGATCGATAAAGGGATGTACCAATAAACGTACCATTTTTATGAAGCGGACGAAATGGTGAAGACACAATGCAGCTTTCTGTTGATGTGGTGGTGGATAAGGTTTAACGAGAATTCTATCGCCGATTGTAATAATCGGATGTTACCAGGATCAATGATTGAGGGTTGATTTTCCGTTGTTCATTGAAGGCTTCAGTGAATTATAAAACTTTTCGTTCTATCTATCATGTTGATGTGCTTCGCTGAGGACAATATGCGGTTTCATCCATGGGAAAGTATTGCCGAATGCTACGTTTAAGTCAAGTATAAGCATTTTTAGGTCGTTAATGTCTACTTATCTAAGGATCCCGTTTCTCTACGTTATCTGAGTCTGAGTCTTCAAGTTAATAATGAAATCCCAGAATAACTCATGCCACTATAATCACACCCTAGGATTGGCACTGCCTGATTATGGAGTCTTTGCATACTTGCTATTTGTGGATTCTCTTGAAATGAGGGGCTAGTAGGTGACTAGAGCCCATACTTCTGTACATCAAAGGATGTTATTAACTTCCTGTTACAGTACTCAATGCAGAAAATACCCTTTAACTAGTTCCAGATAATACAATCTAGCAATCAAGCTTGGGGGCCATATTCTTCTGGACCAGTTGGATTTTGACTCTTAAGGTGATCCATGCATGAGTTATGACAATGTTAACACTCCTACTGTCACAAACTTGAAAGTGCAAATCATTTCTTTGTGGAAACAGTTAGTATTAATTCCAATCTAACCCCTCCTCAACACCATTGAGCAGTGGGGGTGATGCCAAAGGCCAGATGATTGGACCTATCAAGTTCTTGAAGCCAGAGATCTTTTTGGCCCATTGATTTCAACAGGGCAACAGATCTTGTCCTTGATTTTGAAGGATTGAACACATTACAATGAATATAATCTTGGATACATTATTTGAGGCCTGTAATGCTGATCAGGGGTTAATTCTAGTCACATTCAAGTTATGGAAACAGTTTCCACTTTATACCTCAGGTTTGCATGTTGATGATTCTGCCAAAGTACCTTGATATTAAATTTGGTCCACATATGCAACTGACAGTTTGGCCAACCAAATCTTGCATTCACTATATGGAGTGAAGGTTAATTGAAGTACTGAAAAATAAATGCATGCAGTGTTTGGCTAGAAGAATGGCTAAACAACTGAGTGTTTGTACTAGTAGTATGAAAACACATTTTGCATGCTCTAGGAATCAAAATCCATTGGTAAGAATAAGTAGTAGATGTATAGAAATGAAAGCAGAGGAAGTTGAAGGAAACTGTATATAAGCTGTGGAATGGTACAGAGGGATGCTCAGGAGGATGGTTGGCAGTTTTTTTGCCTAGCTGTCCAATAGCTGTCACAGTACTATATGACTGTTAACCAAATACAGTATTCCAGATGGACTTCTTGCTATTACCACACTGCCTGCCTACATACAATTGGTATTAATACCTTGGGTAATGCAATAAAGGCTAAAGCAAGGAGTGACCTACATGGTCTATTTCTTTCTTTTTCATACTTTGCCTTGAGAGAGACAAGTTCAGAGCGCAGCTTTTCTGCATCTGCTGTGACACGATCCAGAGATGCTTGTATCTCTTTTTTCTCTTTGTGCTTTCTCTTGGACCTGTGTGTATTGGCCTTATAAGGGAGTGTTATTAGTTTAATTGAGCATGGAAGCAATCACATGGACTTGGAAAGGAATAACTTACTACCTTAAGTTAGAGAGTAAGCACAATAACTCAGATTAATATGAAAAAAGAACATACAATTATAGTTGAAGGCCCAGGGTATTGCTGAATGTGTACGTAATTGTGATTGATTAGTTGAGGCCAGATTACTGATCAATTCAGACAGAGTGACTTACATTCTCAGGCTATAGATGGAGAGTAAGTGGTCAGATCACAGACTAAATTTTAAAAGAGTAATCATATACATATCCAAGTCCATATCCTTGCTAAATATATGATTAAATAATTAAATCAGATCACCTCATTTGAAAGAAAGGACATACTGTCTATAGGCAAAAAAAAAAAAAGCAAGTGCAATGTGGTCAGAATGCTGGCTCACAACTGTAAGAGGATAACAAACTGGCTGAAGGCAACAAGAGGAGTGTCAGATAACATTTTCTGATTATAAGGGTTGGAATGACTTACATTCTGATGGTGAAATACCTGACAAGATGGTATAAGATTACATTGTCAATTGCAAATCAGATAGCACTACATACAGGCTACAAGGGATGGAGATGAAGTTAGATTACCAGCTTGATTAAAAATGACAAACATACATTCTAGAGAAGAGAAAAGGATTATAAGTTCAAAATTATAAACTCAATTCCAAAAAGAAATGGCATACATAATATGCATTCTAAAAGGTGAGATTAGATTCAAGTTAGATTACTCAATGAAAAACATACATTCTAGAAATTGAGAATAGATGTTTAAATGTCAGATCACAGACCCAATTGTAAAAGAAGAAATATTATACATATGCACTCTAAAGATAAATATAATTAGCTCAGACTGCTCAAATTGAAAGAATGGGCATACTGTCTAAAGTGGTAAAAAAAAATCAGAACAAATTCAATTACAAAAGAGGAAACAAAACATACATATCCATGCTAAACATGTAAAGTGAATATAATTAAATATTAGTCAATTGAAGGAGGACCATACATTCTATTGATGAAAAGAGCAAATGTCATGAGGCTATGAACTTAACTCCAACATGCAAATTAACCACATACTGACTGAAGAAAAAAAATAAACATAGAGTCAGATGATAGAATTGACCATAGGGAGGAAATGCATACATCCTGGAGGAGGAAAGCAAGTACTATCATGGTAAAATTCTGATAGACTGGGAAGTGAGGAATTACATACAACCTGAAGATAGGTACAGGTTAGTTAAGCAGCCTACCACCTCAATTGAAATGAGACAAGAACATACAGCATTCTAGAAGCACAAAGGCAGAAGAGTCAGACCATAGACTCAATTTTTTAAAAAGAAGTAACATACAGTCAAGTTTGTATTCTAATGATAGAGAACCAGTACAAAAATGTTAGATTACAGTCCAGATATAAAGAGGGAAACAACATACATATGCACTCTGAGGCAGAGCATGAATATAATCAGATGAGAAGACTCAATTCAAAGGAAGACATACAGCCTGATGGTAGAGAAGCATCAGATCAGACTCATTTATAGAGGTAGATTTAAAAAAAAAAACATACATATCCATGCTGAACATGAAAGTAAATATAATTGAACAACCTCACTCCATGCAGAATAAAGAACATACATTCTATAAAAGAAAAAAGCAAGTGCCTTGTGATTAGATAATGGATGTGATTATGAAGGGAAACAAGTTGTGAACATACTGACTAAGATGACAAACAAATATTATGAAGTCAGATAATAAGCATGACCACAAAGAGAAAAAACAACATACATCCTGAAGGAGGGAAGCAGAACCATTACACAACATCAGATAACCTCAGGCTACTACTCTGAGAAGTAAGAAAGTGCATTACAACCTAAAAGTAAATGCATGAGATGGAGTCAAACAGCCAGGAAAGAACACACATATAGCTGCTGAAAGTAGAGTGTGAACATGACTGAAGATTGCTGACTCAACTCAGAGGGACATACATTTTGGAAGAGAGAGGGGGTGAAGAAGGGTCAGATTGTAGACTAGCCTACACAGAGGAACAACATACATTTGTATTCTGATGGTGGGGAATAAATATGACCATTAAATTATTACTTAATTCAGAAGGAAGGGTGTACTGTACATCCTAGAGGTAGAGAATAGTGAAAAAATGTCAGATCATGAGCTCATGTGTAAATGGAACAACATACAGCCTGAGAGTAATATCCCTGCTGAACATGAATACAATTCAGTCAAATCCTTAGTTTGGTAGGACATACATTTGTGTTCTATATACGGAGAAGTTTTAACAATGGGGAGTCAGATCACAGACCCTGATCTGCATAATGATGAAACAAACCTGACTCTGAAGGCAAATAGCGGGCGCTACGTGTCAAATTACTGATTTGGCAATGGAGATCAGAACGACATACATTCTGAGGAAGAACACCAGATAAGATTGATTACCAACTCTGAATGGACGAGGGACATACCATCTAGAACCCTTCTTAACTTGTGGGGGAAGGCAAGAACTGTGGTGAGTTCAGGGCTGTGTAATCCGAGTCAACATCCTAAATACTTTCCTAGAGCTCAGGTTCAAAGCTGTTCAGAGACGCCCAGGGCCCAACGTCCAACGTCACTGAGGCCTCCATGTAGTATTTGACAGTTTGCGGCAAGTGTCTGAGTTGCTGGACAGCTATGGCTATGCCAACTGTCCCTTAATTTGCACTCGAATCGGGTTTGTATTGCAAGGTTTACTGCTTGGCAGTGCAATTCATACGACGACGTTTCTTGTATGCTGGGCTATCATTCCACCAACGTGCATATTAGCTCACACCTCCATGACAGAGTGTGTGCAAGCTGTTTCTTCGACCATCCCCTTAACTGGTCCACCCACGATCGACGGCCTGGGGTCTGTTTTGTCCTCCTCATTTCAACCAAAGCTAGATCATTAAAAGGCTTGCAAATAAATAGGGTGGGATTCGCAGCTTGTTGAAAGCCGGGAGAAGGCATTATACAGTGCTTCATCGACAATGCATGACGTAGAATATGACACCTTTCTCCACTCCTCACCTACTGCTCCCTCAATTTCTACTCCTTCACCTCCTTCGGAACCATCTGAACTGGAAGCGGTTGAGACGGTGGAATCTCTGATGGTCTATAATAGTGCACTCCCTCTTCCATTTCTGATGGCTCAGTCCCATGATACCTACTCCAAGGTTAGTAAACGAGATGAATGGGGAAGGGAGAAACAACACACCTGTCATGGTGGTGCCGCATCTGCTCCATCGTCAGGTTGCCACGATCACTGAAAAGGTCGATACAGTTGATACACTTCCATATCTTCTCAGCGGTCGGCGCGCCACGCCTTACGAGCTCGTTCGCCTCAAGGATCTTAGCCTCCACCTCATCTTCGTCAGAGATCCTCTGCCACCCCACTCGAGCATCTCCCCAGTGGACTTTCATAGAATGTTGTACCTGTTGAACGAGTAATGTTATAAACAACCCGAATACAGATGATGACCTATGAAACTTACCGCTTTGCTCCATGACCAGATTGGGAACCGACGTTCGCCGTCTGTTTTTGCACCAAAACTGCATTTGAGACAAACCAATCGAGGATCGAGTTTATCCAAAGCGTGCACAGTAGTCGACTTATCATCCAGTTTGCACGCCATCAAGATGTTCCTAACTGTGCGAGACGCTCTTTCGGAGAACAACAGCTTGTCATTCGTCCACGCCTTCCGTCTGCACCCCTCAAACAAGTGGGAGACCTTAAGGTTTGCATTGCCATCAAAAACCTTGTCCTCTTCGACTTCCCTGTCATGGTAGATCCGGCAAATCGAGTTACAAGGATGGTGTAGGAATTCGGGGTGCCACATCAAGGTATACTCTCTAGGGTCATATTCAGGCGCTTCCTGGTGAATCGATCCACGGCAGGTAAATACACAGACGGCGAGCTGAAGGATCGCAGGAGGGTCTATCAACATCTGCGGCACACCTCCGTGGCTGCACTCCCTGGCAACCGCGCGGAGCTGTTTGTCCCTCCATGTCCAAACAAAACTGGCCAACTTCTCTTCGAATAACCTCGCAAACCGTGGGCGGCAGACAGCTTCTTCAGATGGCAAGTCAATGAGGGCCTCCACGGGTGCCCACTTCAAAATGTCCACGGGACTTGGCATCAAGTCCGTGGTCATATTCTCCTGGCGCCAGTCGGACCATGCTTCCTGAGCGCTGGCTTTGCGTTCAGCGATGAGTTGGAGTCGCTCTTCCTTAGCACGGTACACTTTGACCTGACCCATATAATCGATCATGTCTTGCTTGATATTCGACCATACTGGTTGGGGATTCGTCAAAACGGCTCTCGATCTAACAGTATATTACTCACTTCGATCTGTCAAGAGTTTCGGGATTTTGACGTCCGGATGGTCATGGAACAGATGGATCGATGGTGGTGGCCAAGAATATAGCGTATCCTGCACTAGATCCCGTAAGTAATCCAATTCGTCGCCGAACCCCAATTCCCTTAATTTCTTTGAGATGCTAAATATATATCTCGTGAGTTGATTACAATAAGAGGAGGTGAGCAAAACTCACGCGTCTCTGCGTCTCTGCCTAATATCATTCTGATCTGAAACTTTGTTCCTGATAACTTGATTCAGCCATTTTTGGCATTTTTTACCGTGCTGTGAACCCAAGAATAAGTATAATGATGATCCAGCCTACTAACTGACAGCGTTTACCTCAGCGCGTACTTTTGTCGCAGCTTTCAGTACTTTGACGATGCTGTTAAGGTTAGAGCTAGGGTGTAGGAGAATATCGACGAATTCCTCTTTGTCCGTGCGCAAGCAGTACCTAATACCTCCTAAATTGATTCAGTCCAGCGCCACGATGATGGACATGACGCCCATTAAAAGGCCAACCACATACGACCTGCCCAGTTGCTAAATGGAATACAGCGAAGAATAAGTTTATCCTTCTTTTGTTTCTCGTCCAATGTTTTTGCCGACACGAGGCTGAAGGATCATGAAATCAGTACATGGTAGAATAACGTCTACGAACTCTCAGCTTACCAGGTCTTAACGCACTTGCCACACAGCCGGATACGTAACGTGAAGTCAACAAGGTTGCGTACGTTCGCATTCCCACAATTCTTCGAACATTATAAACTACATATACGGTGCGATACAAGAATGCAGGGACGTACGTGACAGTGCGTGTCGAACACAAGATTTGCCCACGCAGGCAGTGACATCTCAGGCGGGCAAGCCGGCAGATCCGGGACGTTCGACAGAGCAGATTTCCAAATGGATATAGCTGTTTTGTGGAGTAAAACGCGACGAAACTCTTTCGAGGTACGCGTTAGATGGAGTATGTCAATGGGAAGAAGATGTCCGAGGATCTATGTTGGATATGGTGTGTCAAGACGCGTCAAAATGAGTAAAAAAACGCGTTAGGAGGTAGAGACGGGGACAGACCTCAAATAGTAAGTCTAGAGGCATTGTCACGAGCCGGGCAAGCTTACCCTTCGTACCACATTGTGGGGCAGACCTGGACATGGTGTCCACACGGTCATTCTTCATCTCCTGTAGGACGCGCCATCCATTCGAGGCCGTGATTTTGATTCTCTTCTGCGGCCTTCCTTCTTCTGCTTCCTCTTCCATTTTTTGTGTATGATCCTGGCTGGACGGCCAGTCGCTGAGAGCCCTCGGCTTTCAAAGACGTGCAGAAAGCACGAAGAAAAACGCGAACGGTCACTAAAATCGTGACGGACGAAGTCACCGCTTAGGTAACAATTCAAACTTGAACATGATGGCAACCACTGGCAAAACTTGAAGTGCAATCGACACACAGTCAGGAAGAATCTAACTGGGTGGACAGTGCATCTATCAATGTCTCTTGTGGATCTATTTTCTGTCAAATGCCTCCTTTGTAATCAATATCATGATCACTCTGCCACATCATTCTGGATCTTGGGAATACAGATTACGAAGTGAAATTGGAATGCAATCAGGCCACCTGAGGCGTGAAGGCGGGTTGCATTTGACATCAGAAAGGTCACACGACAATGCTTAATCTCATCGAAGGTCTTGTGAGTTCAGAGTGTTCTATCTATCTCCTTCACTGCAGATGACTTGCCAGTGAAACCTTGTCATGGAGCTCCCGGAGATCCCCTACTCTCGGTGTTGAAGTTTCTTGGCACAAACTTCCGTCACCCTAGCTCTCTGACCCCTAACATTACTACGTCACGCGCCTCATCCTCATACTACCGGCGGCAAGGTGGCGTAATGTGTTCAATATTCGCCTAACTTTCATCTTACAGTACAGAGTTTGATTTCTCGTCACTAAACCCACTATACATGTAGGCCGCCCTTACTAGCACGCAATACAAGATTGGTGTGAAAGGTACTCTCCAAAAAATTCAGGCATTTTTCGTCGGAGTTGAGGTTCGTACTGAGAGGAACCCTTCACCTGATCAACCTTCCTTGAAGTTCGTTCGAAGAATAATGCAAGAGCCACCTTTACAACTATCCTTTCGACAGCCGCTCTCAATGAGCCCAACTCCGACTGCGACCGTGACCCCCCTGCCTCAACATCTGACAGCAAAATTGTCCAAAAAAGTTAAAAACCCAAAACGCCACGCCAATATCCTTCTGCAGCAATGCCGCATGCGCAGGCACATCTCCAAGCCAATCGTCTCCACCAATTCCGCAGCATTTCAAGTTTCAAGTCAGATGGCACCAACCCAGGACGCCACAAATCCTCATGACACCTCAGGCCTCCACGACGCTTGAGTCATGGGAACTTCTCTCAGCAGGTTTGACTTTCCCTGGGAAGTTGGGAACGACAAATCTCTCTATCGTCTTTGTCTCAGGCGCATATCAGCACATGTTCATATGTTCTTTGAAATTAGAACTTTGACTCTGATGATCTACCGCCATCTTTCCACGCGCAATGTCCCGAAGTCCGTGATTTCGCAAGCTGAAGCTATATATGCAAACTATAAATGAGTCTGAATCTTGAGCAACAGGGCCAGGGACACTGTCGGTTACGGATCCTAGTGGTGTCAATATCACTATCAGCACCCCAAAAAGTCATTTCAACAGCTCCAACCCATGACCATACAAGTACAATTGATCATGGGGGGCGCGAAGAGTGACCTCAGTGAACCATATGCGCTTCAAAGTCTTTGTCAAAGTTATTGTTAGATTATCGGCGGTGGCGACTCGTTCGTTTAACGAAGAGATCACCCGACCAACGTCACCGATCACGGTTAGACTCAAGCTTTTGCTAGGATGTTGTGTACCAGAACCTAGAAGTAAGAGTTCAAAAATCCGACCGACGTCGCCGATCACAGTTAGACTCAAACTTTCGCGTACAAAAATATCGATGCTCACCGCGATGCCAACCAAGATACAAAAAAAAGCGGATGAACCGTCGAAGGGATCACCCGACCGACTCGGACGCGCGACGTCCCCGATCACGGCCCAGTTAGACTCAAACTTAAGTTCGCGTGTCACCACGATGTCGCGTACCGTAACCTACTTGGAAGTAGGAGTTCAAAAGCTCGATACGCATTGTATTGTATTGTACATGCCGCAGCGCAGCCAAAGGACCAAATTGTAAATTTTAGAAACAATTAAACAACATGCATCGCGGTAAGTACTTCCGAATCGTCAAATATCCCCAATCTAATCGCCCAACTTGCAAACTCGGACTTTCGAGCGTGACAAGTAAAAGTGGGTGGGTTGGCACTATTAGTACAAGAAAGAATCGTCGATAAATGGAAAGTAATACGTAGTACTAGTGTTCGATTTTTGCGTACGCGTGTGTGTGTGCATGCATGTATGTATGTAAGTATGTAGAAGCAGAGTTAGAGATAGAG
>QLOJ01011336.1:0-22271 GCA_003313625.1 Tricholoma saponaceum
GTTGTTAATTGACCAGTAAAACATTCAAGAAAACTAACCAATGGCAAAACATATCATTCCTTGTCTGGGGGATTGAACCCAGCTCTCGCGCAGGGCTAACAGGTTATGGGCCCTATATGGTGCGCACGTACTAACCACTGTACTAACAAGGATTATTAAGAAGTGTTACTTCACGGGTAACGAGCAAACTTTCGCTGAGCATGGCTTCAAAATAGTAAACCTTGAAAAGGACATCAATGCCTTGATCATTCCTAGCCTAGTACTTAGTATATCAAGTTCCGCTAAAGCTGTGAAGGTGGGATAATAATTTACTGCATTCACTTGCGAGAGATCGTAGCAGTTATCAATCCGCTGTAGAAATGATAAGTACCGGGAATCAAGGAGATTTGCATACGAAGACAGACCTTGGTGCCGAGAGCGGGATGAAGACTTCTGCTGCTGACCTGAAAGATTGAAAAAGATTAGCATATGTGCAAAAAAAAAATCAAACACGAGAACAATTGAGAAAAAAGTGGTATTAGCAAAAATGGATAGAAAGGAAAAAAGGGGAAATTAACTGACGGCTTCACATTCTCCACGCCCATGTAACGCATATCAACAGGGATATAATGCTTGTTCGGTAGTGCGTAAGTAACGCTCTGGATGCCATTATTCTGCGCGATGATGAGCTGCGCCATTTTATACAGCGTTGCCTACATATGAGCGAATTAGCGGGAAATTGGTCAAGTTATTGAAAGAAGATTGAAATCTACCTGTACACTAGCACTCTCGTCGTCCGCAAATATATTCATGGTGACTTTCCTCACTCTCTTCGCAACCTCAGGGTCCCATACTCCACCTTGAAGTTCTGCGTCTGAAGGCACGGCAAACTCTAGCTTCTTCTCATCCGTCGGGGCCAGTAAGTCCAAAGGCGGAAAGGTGTAAGAGACATCTACTGCGGTGGAAAATATACGATCATCCACGTCGACGAGCGTTGTGTACTCGTCGCGAATGAAGGAGGTGAACGCGGAGCCTGTGGATTTAAGGACTGGGAACAGAGGAATTATTAAGTTTCGGGAACGAAACAAAAAGAGTAACATACCCAAAAGGTCCCTGATTCCCGCCGTGACACGCCCCACCATCCGATTTTTCCTGGCCGTTGCATCGACCTTAGAATTCGTTAGCCAAATTGTTTAAAACATATATATTGAATGATATACCTCGACCTCTATAATCCGCTTATCGTTCCCGTCTCGATAGAATGCGTGAGTATGCTCGACTCCATGGGGAATTTGCCCTTCTACATTAACACCAGGATTATCGACAGGGATGCGGGTCCAGCGAAGTAGCTCCACAGTGATAAAAGATTTTTCAATGTGAGCATATCGTGATACGAGGTGTGTGCCCAAGTGCAGCGCGAATCGTTCTGGAATGAGTACGTGGGGCGAGACTTTAGCGAGATCTACATCATCTTATCCTCAGACCAGCGGTTAAAACAGAAAATCTTGATGCAATACGTACAATAGGTAATGTTCTTGACTATAAAGCAAGGAATTCAGCTAGAATAGCAAGGGGAAACGACATGACGAACTTGAATCGGTCGCAACAACGACTGAGTTGTCTGCGTCTGTATAACTATAAGAACAGAAGACGAATGAACAATACATTACAGTGAAAGCAGACAACTTACCTGGAGGCAATATTCCCTTCTAAAAGTGCGGTAACGTTGTACTCAACGACGTGGTGCCATTTCCCCTCTCGCACGACACGTAGAATCCTGATTTTATCTTTTCCATACCGTGCACTGGTGAGTACTGAGAGTGACTTGGCGTCGACGGCGGTTCCAGACTCGGACATGGAGAGAGCAAAGAGAGGAGTCGATAAGTCTCATGTTCCATGTGGCGTTTTGTCATCGAGAGAACGGAGATAAGTTACTATTTGGTTAGAACAATGATTCCGAGTTCCGACGTTGTTGATTCGGGACCCCGCTGAGCACCAACACGTTCCTTGCACGTTCCGTTCCGCTGCCAACAGCTGCCAACTCCATCGAACAAGTATTTAACAGTGTCGACCCTGACAAGTTACTACAAGGCTATCGGCGAGGGCATATGCAAACTTCTTAGCCCTAAACAAAGTCAACGATCCGAGTCATTATTTTTTATATCCATTTCTACTTGCCAAGACCTATCAGTGGAAACGGCATGTCATCTTGATCCGCTATATGAAGATATTATTTGGTGATTCGTGAACGGGGGTCCCCGCGCCCAAAAACTGCGCCCCTCATGGGACTGAGGGTTATAGTACTGCCAATTCACATTCTGCATTACCTCCTCTTTCATCCAGCAGCTCTACGGCACGGTGCACAGCCCTAGATCTCAAACAGTCATGGGATACAACTAGTAATGGGGTGAGTGGATACTGAAAAACCACCACGATTCACAAGTGTGGGCTTATCACAGCGTTGGCAGTCGACTGTTCCACAATATTCCGTACGCAGTCCGCACGAAAATATCTCGCACTCCTCGCAGTTCTCTCAGGTTATATCTCTGGCACTTCCGCATGAAGCCCCCGCGACGGGGTCTGCCAAACCGATGCCGATTGTTGCCCTAGCATGCACCTGAGATGCGAAGACCAGGCGGTAAGTACTTGAGCTTCGACGTCATAAAAGCTGATCCCACCATATTATTTAGAGGTGGAGGTGACCTGCGCAAGCTCCAAGGAGGTGGCCACGCCACCCTGGAGGCTGCCAGTGAACTGGAGATTTAGTATTTCATCATATCTGGGGAAAAGGTTTGCGGCGGCATATCATTTCGTCGAAATCCCGCATATCCCAACAGAAGCCACATCGCCTCCGTGTTGGATGACAGACGATGTCGGACAAACCTTATCACTGCTTTACTCGCCCCATAGCCTTCCATGTACTCTCTTCCTGCTCACCAGCGAAACGGGCGATCCCGTTAGTATTGGGTGGAGAATTAAGGGTTTTTCGTGAGTTTATCAGTTGGGGTACGATTAGAGCATGAGCAGGAATTTATTGACTGTAAGGGCTATTATTATGACAGCCATATTCGTTGCAGAAAATTGGGACGAGGTGGGGTTAAGCCGCAGAATGTAAGGTAGAGGAAATAGAAATCGGTTTGTAGGATAGAGACAGTGTAAACACACGTTTGTGAATCCGTAGTAGTATCAACAGGGGTAGTTGACGTGATGTCGACGCGAGGCGGGCGCTAGCACCTCTCATTCGTTTCCGCTTCTAATTTCCACTCTCTCGTAATGGGGTCCATTCAAGAGGTAGGAATAGCGTTGATCGGGTGTATTCGAAATGTGGTGTAAACGGCGAGTTCGGATAGTGTCATGGATTTCGGCAGTGGGAAGGAGAGAAGGGAGAAATAGACAACGGAAGATTTCGGGTTGTAGAAGGGCAGTTTGGACGAGGATGGAACTTCTTCGTAGCTTGGAGAGAGAGAGATTGACGAACCAGAAAAATGAATATCAGATCCCTATGGTTACAGACATCCAACTACCAGGGCACGAAGGTGAGCGATGTCCGAAGAGCGCACGTACGTATTGTAAGCGCGGGGCTTAAGCCATCGTTATATGAGAGGAGGGTAACTGTTCCCTAGCCACAGGCTTATCGGTTGCCAAGAGATGGAGCATCATGCATCACGTGACCGCGCGTGGTCACCAGAGTAGATTCACTATTCTTCTACCATTACGAAGCCCTGTCGCATGAGGTATAGACGATAATTGGAGAAAGAAGCAGAGGAGCGAGCTCTCGGAAGTTGAGGTCACCGTGGAAGTCGTTCGAGTCGTGAGGCGGAGTATAGATAGATACGGTCGCCAAACCGTCGCTTGCCCTGCTGCCTATGGATGCAGAAGAGTGGTTTAACAGAGCACGCTAAAATAGACAGGCCATGTACATGGAAATTCAAGTTAGTCGGTTGACTCGGATAATATCGATGTGACCATTTTGTGACAACAGCGTTTTCCGATCACCGTGACTTTTCACTTGTACTACCAGTGATCGAGTCGGACAAAGTGAACGGGCCGTACATGTACAACAACGCCTCGAGTCAAATCGCATTCTACGGCTTATTGTTCTCAATCACCTCTCAACGTTACATAAAGTTTTACAGAAGGGTGCTGCTGTAGGATTGGGACGCAAGCCCTCTAATACTTTCCATGCCAAATCCCAGTCCATGTCAGAGCCGACCTCTCCTTCGTCTTCACCATCTGCTTTTGCGGCAGTGCCAATACCTCCTATCGCATTACTGGAGCGTTATCCTTCTCGCGAGAATCACGGAAGTGCCCAGCTCACGGTGACGATACAACGGAAAAAATATATTCGTACTCTCTCCCGTGAATTCGTCAAGTTTTTCAAGACGAGGGCCGCATCATCTCAAGACCCATAGACACGCTTACTCAGGCTCTTCCCCGTCCCCTTCTCCCGTGAACGCAGAGCTCGATGCCTCTTCTGACTACCACGACAAACCTTTACCTACGCCCGCGTCCACATCCCGCACGTACACGTGCACCCATACCTATGGCAATATCCAAACTTCCCGCGCTTCTCACGCGCATACTCTGCACATTCAAAATGGGAGGAAACAAATCTTCGAAGTCACATAACGTCAAGAGTAAGAGCATGGGCTTGGTGGAGGAAGTGTTCGCGGCGGGGAGCAAAGATTGAGAAGAACTGTCTAAGGCTAGGGAGAGGGAGAGGGGTGGTATGCCCCTCCCCCTTTCTTCTCCTCCGTCATAGAGCGGGACCGCGCATCCTGTCCTTTCGAGAAGCACTACCCCGCATTTCGAGTGTGGGAGGCGGAAGGAGAAGGGATGGGGAATCGGTGAGATATGGAACAAGTTGTGAAAGCATTGAGGGAGCTCAAGCCTCGGTGACGGTTTGGAGATATTTGTGTACAGATGGAACTTTTCCTCCGATTTTTCGTGGTGCATTCTGTATGTGTAATTGTTCCTAGAGCCTGAGTAGGACTTGATGCTATATTATTACGACGCCTTGTATCGATCATCAGCCCATGTACTGTTCAAGTTTTGTATCATATGTATTGTAAAACCTAACTAATATAGACTTATAAATTAGTATCATTAGCGCCCTCATATGCTACGGTATGGCCAGCTGGTCGGTGAGGATAAATGTCAGATGAAAGACGGGAAGTTAGGCGCTGAATAAGAGGCAAAAAGTTAGACTCACGAAGAGAACTTCGGAACCTAGGTTTGATATCCGTTGCTGTAAACGTAAACCCGTTTCTTCTGACTTCGTACTTCGCAACCAACTTGCAAGTGCATGGGAGCGTCGCCTTTCGGACTCGGAGACTTGCTATCTGTTTGCATCCAACCAAATTTAAAACGTTGAGCAATTGTTACCTTTAGGAACACTATTCAAATCACTACACCAATTTGAAGCAAACTTACGGTACCTGATTGACCACGACAGCCCACCCAAGTTCCATTGAATGAACTACATAGCGTCAAGAGGGATAAATCAGACATAACGAGCAATACATGAATAAATTTTGGTACAATATACTCGCGCAATCCCAGGGTCCTCCGGAAGGGTTATTCCAAGGTGGAAAGCTCCAGGTCTGTTTGCGGCTGGGCTGGTGACCATATTCCGCCCAACTAAGGCTTACCAAAGACAACTACATCAGGGCTGCCACCGGAGCTCGATATTACATTTCCTGTGTATGCCCACTATATATCAGTTTTCTTGTTAGCCCGGCCTACTTCACCTGAAAGGAGGAGCGAATGTGGTGCTCACATTTATGAACCCACCATCACCATACCTCCTGAATAGGGCTGCCGACCGTACCCGTACACATACGGTTTACGGCTACCGTAATACGGTATCCCGTACTGTACCGTCGGGGTAGTGAAGTGTACCTCTGACGGTATGGTTGCCGGTACGGTGAGCTACCCGTACCGTACCGTCTAAGGGATGCCATCAAACCGTATTTATGGGCCGTATATTAGTTCAAACACCGAAACCTTAACTGTGTACTCAACTGCAAGACAAACCCCGCCGACATCTCTCAACTACATGCATATCTCGCGTATCTCACATATCACCGGTCTGACTTGGCGTCAACGGTCACGTATGTCCATCATGGCGACTTGGTGTCACCATGCGTCAATCTGAGTCGGGAGTCAGACTTGATGTCTCTTCCACCGATGTTGTGTTTCAGTGGCATGCTGGCTATGCAAGCAGTCATACGTTCTATTGGTATAGGAGCAGGGATACTGTCAAGGGAATTGAGTAGTGAGCTTTCATTTCTGGGATGTTGTTTCCAGCTTACAAGGTGGATTCTGTTCACAGTTATATCTTACTCTCCATACTCTCGACGTTCTCAACGAAGTGCTACTATCTTACTCTCCATACTCTCGATGTTCTCAACGAAGTGCTACCCTCAACCTACCAATATACTATTTCAAATACTCTTGAGACTCTTGATGAAGCGGTACCATCAAGCTACCATAGTACCATTTCAAATACAGTTTTGCTATGCATCAGTATCATGAATTATTGCTTGCCGACCAGCTGTGCCACTAGCTAGAATTTGAAAAACTCTACGGTACAAGAAGGCATCCTTTATCGTTTGTCATTTATTCGAAAAATCTACTTCAAATTCCCCCAGCATGTCTAACACTTCTAATGGACTTCTTACTAGCCCAACTGCACCAGAACATGTCTGGTATTATGATGCTGACGATGACATACCAATGGGCCAACCTGGAAGCAGCGAGCCAACCAGCTTGACCACTGATAACAGTATTTAGTCTCGTATTATGCGTTTTTCTTTGTGCTTGCCTGATGACGTCCAATTTAGTACAGCAAGAGGGACGAGGGCATCGCAAGAAAGCTTCTAGCCGCATGCAAGAATCAATACGAGCTGAAATTGCTGAAACCGCTCGTGAGGCTGCTGAAAAGCGTTTGCGCAAGCCTCGTACATCCCGCCGCCGTGCTACAGCTCCATCTGAAGCTAGCGATGAGGATGATGGGAGCTTTGTGGAATCCTCAGACAACAGTTCTGAAGATGATGAGCATGATGCTGTGGTCGATAACGTGGAGGTAAGCTCAACACAATTCAAATTCAAATTCATTCTAACTGCACAATTAAATTTAAAGCTTGCCGAGTCTCTGCCATCCAAAACAATCCCACTCACACAAAAAAACAAGTCCCGACGTCGGAAAAAAGACCCGAAACGAAAGAGATCCAAATCTCCTGTGAAAGATGCCGCCGACGCTGCCAAAGCCGCAAGTGCTTCAAAAAAACCCCGGCGCCAGTCAGTCACAATCGAAGAAGTAGAAGATGAGGATGCACCTTCAATACAGGTATGTAGTTAGACACTTTCCTCACCGTCATTTCTCATATGACACAGCACATATCATCTTCTGCCCAACCTTTGGAGCCCAACAGGACTGTGCCTACCAAACCAAAAAAGGTGCGACAATACCGTGTTCTGGAAAGTCCTTTCTCATTGCTCTATTTAGTCATCTGCAAGGCGCAATCCTATCTATCTCTTCTATGAACAAGTCCCAACTGCTGCTGATGGCAAAACTGTGATTGGCGACAAACATTACAAATGCTGCCATGGAGCAGGGAAAATTCTGACAGTTACCAAAGCTATGAAATATAGTCTCAATGGTGCATTCATTCTATTTCGGCGAGAAATCAAAACTGATCTACTAATAGGTTTGGTTGGGCACCTCAAAAACCACTTTCCTGCTATGTACCGACTGTATGAAGTACTCAAAGCATGTCCTGAGCCTCCAAGTGCAGAGGAGCTTGAACTTGCAACTGGGCACATGAAACTCGATGCATCTGCAGCTGGGGAATACATCTTGAAGCTCGAAAAGGCATCATCAAACATTATGGAGGCATTTCAACGACAGGCTGGGCGGGCAAAAGTAAGTTGTCGATTGTCATTGTATGTACAGCTACCAGCTCACAAATTACATAGGGTGAATTTGTCCAGGAAGAATTTGACAACCTCCTCGCAGAATGGATTGTCGCATGTGACCAACCATTTGATGAGGTAGACAAGGAGCCGTTCCGTAAGCTGCTCCAGTATACACACCGTCCCTCATCCAAGCCCCTTCACATTCCCCATCGCACTGCAATACGAACCAGGATAATGAAGATGGGAGAGGATACTGTTGATAGCGTTAAAAAAATGTTTTCGGTAAGCTATAACCTACTTCCATTTCATCATCGCCAACATCTACAACAGGAACTTGAATCGAAAGTTAGCATCTCACTTGATGCCTGGACATCCAGCAATCAATATGCTTTCATTGCCATTGTTGCGCATTACATTACAAATGATGGGCATCTCGGTAAGTTATGAAGTCAGCGACAAATGTATCATTCTGATGTTTTGGCTCCTCAACAGAGGAATTACTTATAGATTTCCGCAAACTTGTGGGAGAGCACTCAGGTGAAAACATGGCAGAAGTTGTGTGGAAGACCCTAGAAATGTATGGTCTCCTCGGACGAGTCATCGCTTTCATCATGGACAATGCCTCAAACAATGACACGATGGTTGAGAGCATTGAGGCTCGGTGTGAAGCAGAGGGGATCAAGTTCTCAGCAAAACATGCACGTCTTCGATGCATGCCCCATACCTGTCACTTGGCAGCACTGAAGGTGAGGAAAAGCAATGTAATCACGTCATACTCAAATTTCAATGGACTATGCCATACAGCTTCTTGAAGGCATTGGTGCAATCTCAAAGTCAGACAGTAGGAAGGCATCTGGACGAAGTGGAAATTATCAAGACTCGGTCATAGCACCTGTTTCTCGTGAACATGATGATGCAGCTGTGGTCAACAGGGAAGAAGAGGATGAAGAGGATGGAGATGCTATATCAGGGGTGTCACCATCAATTGATAAGGTATCGTAAACTTTCAACTCTATAAGAATAGACTGATTATGTCTTCCTAACAGCTTCGCAAAATTGTTCGGACAGTACGGTCTAGTCCACAGCGACGGCAAGCTTGGCTGAAGGAGGTTTCTGTTCATCAAAGACTGAAGGATGGTGACTCCTCTGACCGGGCATTGATGCTCATACTGGATGTCAGAACTCGTTGGTCTTCGACTCACCAGATGCTTCGTATGTTGCAATCCTTTCACTCACAATCACTTGTCTTACAATCAAGTACAGGTCGGGCTCTTGACTACCGTGAAGTCATTGACACTTATGTAGCACGTTACCGTGACCTGCGTGATTACGAGCTCTCTGACAATGACTGGGAAGGGATTACTCTGGTTGCAGGATGGCTCAAGTCATTTCGTTCAGCAACTACTCAAATGTCAGCGACACATCATCCCACGCTATCAAGCACACATGCAATCTTTCGTGGGCTTCAAGAGCAGATCAAAGAGATTCTTACCAATCTTCCATTAACAACTGCGCATGAGCTTGTTCTCGGTCTCACGGATGCACACCGCAAGTTGAGTGACTACTACTACAAGTTTGATGAGTCACCGTTGTATACATGGGCGACATGTACGTGAAGTTTCTGTAGTTCCATTTTCTGCCCAACTAACTATGTGCTTTACTTAGTGCTCAATCCTCGCATCTCGTATGAAGGGATGAAATCCGATTATGCTGATGACGACACCCTTACTGAATATCTGGAGTCTGCAAAGGCGTCGCTTCACACCTACTTCCATGAGAACTATGCAGGAAAACATGTCACCCCACCTGTCCATGATCACCCCCGTACTGCTGGTCCCTCTAAAAGTTTGCAGTCTCATAACAAGTCACCACAAAAGGTCAACTTTACTGCTCGATACAAGAAACAACCAAGTGCAAGAAGGGATCAGCTTGAGGAGTATTTTATGCTCCCCCGTGAAGATTTCGATACCTGTGACCCCATTAGCTGGTGGATTGGACGCCGTTCTCAATTTCCAGATGTCTTCGTCTTTGCCCGTGATCTTTTGGCAATTCCAGGTGAGAGTATTGCCTTGCATTTTGTCAATTGGTGCGATACTGATGTTGAAGCTGCAGGTTCTGCTGTTGCAGTAGAAAGAATCTTCTCTGGTGGGCGAGATACAATCTCATTGCGGCGGGCTAGCCTTCGTCCAGACACTATTCGGACGTTGATGCTTGTTAAGCAACATTTACGCATTACACGACGTGCAATTGATGACCTTATAGGTAACGAATAGTATATATTCTTGATGTTAATATATTTATTCAAATTTTACTTGACCGTATTGACACGTACTACCGTTTTACGGCCGTCTTGCATCACGTACCGTACCGTCGGGGTTACTGAAATGGAGGCATACGGTACAGGTGACGGTACGGAGGGCAGCCGTATATATACCGTATTGTGTACGGCCGTAGCCGTATACGGTACGGTCGGCAGCCCTATAAATTACATCAACTTTCCTCATCCGAACTCCCATCATCATTACCAGTCTTCGCAGCAGCAGGCGTAAATCCGGATAACACACCCGAACCCTTTCCACCCGCCGCCTGCGCCTGCGCCTGTTTCCACGCATGCGCCATCTGCAAGAATTTGAATGACGTAGGGTTAGATTCCCGCTCGTCATCTGCGAATACCAAGTCCCAATCTAAATCCAACAAATGCATAGTAAGCAGACAAGCCCAAACAACGCAAAAAAAATGAAAAAGTGCACGAGCCTTCCACAGTTTGACCAGTCTCCTGGTCCACCACCCGCCTCTTGCTCACTATAGGCATCATACCCTCGACCTTCTTCACTTCATCTGCCGTACCATGGTTCTCCTCAAAGGTTTTCCACACCTCCAACAGCGCTACACGCTATAAGAAAAAAATTATTCAGTGTTATACCAATAGGCAGCAGAACTAAAGCTCGAGACATACCTCACTCTTAAGCCCTTTACTCTTCAGATCCTTATACCCCCTCTCAAACACCTGCCTTGCCAGCACCGCATCCCCAGGTACAGTCTTCGGTTCTGTCTCCTCATCCGCCTCCTCATCCTCGTCCTCCTCCTCCCGCTCAGCACGTGGAACAGGCATCGGCTCTCCCTCGAACAGCGCATACGAGATCCACACCTTGACATGCCCACTGAGCGCAATAAGCCGCTCATACAGCGACCTTGCGATCTCGCGCTCGCCTTCCTCAATCTCAAAGTCGATGTACGCCTTCCAGAGCAGTTCCGGCATGGAGAGTGGGGACTGCGAGACCCCAAGCTCGAAGATGGCTCGAGTACGTGCAAAGTCTTGGAGCTGTGACTCGAGTTCGGCGTATTTGATCCAAGCGGGAGAATTGGCGGGGTCGAACTGGTGAGGTGTGAAATAAGTGTTTTGTGTTAAGGTTAAGTAAGTGTGGCGGGGGCATACGTACTTCGAGGTATTTTTCGTAGAGTGTTCGTGCTCGATCGAATTCTCGAAGCTGTGAGGAGATACGTTAGCGAATGCACAGAGCCAACAATGAAAGTTTGTTTTACTTCGACCTCCAGCTCAATGTAACCCTTGAACAACGCTTCCTTCGGGCACATCCCGATACCCGTCCCAAGGATCTTCCGAGCAGCAGGTAAATCCAGCCTCCGGATCTCGAATTTTGCAAACATAAGCCACAGCTTAGCAAATGTGAACTGCTTATGCGGCACAAGTGTCATGGCGGTCTGATACACTTGTCGTGCCCGAGTGTAGTCCTTTGAGGAACGATGATATCAGTGATGTAAACAACTAGCAGGGGGATCTCGATCCTGCCTACCTTCGTCTCAATCTCCTCAAACAACGCATAATCTAGCCACAAGAAAATATATCGCCTCCAATGGCGTTTATCTCCACCAGGAGGAACCTGAGCCACCGCCCGCTCATACACCTCTCTCACACGCACTGTTGCACCCTCCTCTTCCTCTGGCGTAGCGCCTTCATCCCGGAGGTCCCGCATTGCCCCCTCCTCCAAGCGCGCATAGTCGAACCACACATCGTAATTCCGCCCGTCATGGGCCAGCTCTTCCTCGTACTGTATTCGCCGCTTCCCAAGTACTGTATTTTCAAGTGTGTTACGCGTCCCATGCTGTTTTTCGAATTTCGTAAAACTTGCGTAGAGAGCAGCTGACTTTGATCGGGGTATTCGCTCTAAAGCAAACTGAAAAGACGCATGTAAGAACATGCGACTAAAATCAAATAAAAGGGGTGAACAAACTTTATAGATAACCCTCGCACGTTCGTATTCCTTCAACCGTGTTTCCATCTTCGCAAAGGCATTAAACACTGCCTGTGCTTTCTCAATCTGCTCCTCGTCGTCCCCATAAAACTCCAGCGCGGTCTGGAATACCTCCCGTGCCTTATCCAGCCTCCCACGCTCCTCCTCAGACTTGCCCCACTTTACCCACACCCTCGGCTCCGGCCGCACTGCTACCCAGCGCTCATAGATGGCGCTCGCACGGTCCAGCTCTTGGTACCGCTCCTCGAGCTTGATGTACGCCTGCCACGCCTTGTCGTCCGGTTCCCATTTCATCCACCGTTCGAACACCTGTCGTGCCCCCGGCACGTTCTGGAGCAACTCTTCTAGATAGACATATTTATACCATAGTTGGTCGACACGGGGTAGGAGGGTGACAGCGCGGTCAAAGAGATTGCGTGCATGTTGCACATTTCGTGATTTGAGCTCCATTTCGGTGTAGCTCAGCCATAGCTGGTTACTCCGCGGGTCGACGTCCAGGGCTCGCTCATAGATGGATCTTGAACGGGCGAATTCATTTTGGCTTGCCTGTCACAAATTTGAGGTAAAGAAAGGTCCGTGTTGGTAAGGAACGATTACATACCTCCCAGTTGGCATATTGGAGCCATTCTTTTCTGCGACAGATAGAGATAAGAATGTCAGGTGAAGATGTAGACGGATTTCAACACATACATGCTTCCCCTCGTCCTTCTGATGCGCTCTTCAAATTCTTTCCGCTTGCGACCTCGGTATTCTGCAAGTTCCTCGAAATCTTCAACTCGTTGTCTGGGTGCCCGAAATGCAGTTTCTTGACGTTCTTGGGCCTAAAAGGACAAGGATAAACACCTTTGACAAATAAAAGATGATTTGATTCATACCTCTCGCAGTAGCTGCTCGGCTGTGATCTATGGTTGGTGTTGGTTATTGTGCCATAACTTGATCGACGATGATAACTAACCTGTACCGCCGCCGGTGCACGGTTTTTAATTCTGATATGAGAATCTTAGTTACATGAACGTAAGCTGTGGTTTTCGAGGGAAATACCTTGGGGCGCGTCCGTCCTGCATTTCGATACTATGGTGGTGGTTATTGAAAAGCGGGTTTCAAACTCAGCTCGAACCGAGTCAGCTGCCAGAAGTTTCCTCTGCTCCAGCTCTGCTCATAAAGTTATCGATTGCTCCCTGGCAAGACCGTTTATCCACCGACATATCATGCGATTGGTCGGTCAAAGCTTAAGTACGAGTACTCCGAGCATTTTGGCTCCCTTCGATCCACTAAAGGATTCGACGCGGTCTCCGTTCAAGAATTGTATCGCTTCACGTTGCTAGCCACGCGAGAAGAGCTTTGTCTTCACTGGGTTTTCTTACGGCTACCATTGGCGGCAAAGTTGCTCTTTTAAGAGTCAAACCGCGCTGAACTCCCTGGTATGCAGCCACTCTCGTAACGATTGGGAACGGGATATTCAATCCACTATATAGATGTAAGGCAAGCATTATACTAACACATTACTAGCAGAGTCTGATGGCGTTTCGTATATATAGGTCTAGCAGTCAGAAACATTCGCTGCATTATACACTACGGTTGAGTTCCTGCTGTGCTTTTCCCTTATCCTGTCGCACGTTACCTGCACAAATCCATCACGTCGTCGGCCATTATTCAAACCACTTTTAGACTTACTCTGTGTTTCCAAGGACCAGTCACCAGTGACAGCGCCCAATACTGCATCTTTCTTTCCGGACAGGATATCAGCACCCTTGGCCTGGGCTAAATTGTACTCCGCCTCGCCCTGTGCGTGCCCCTCTTTCCCCGACTCTTGCCAAGTGGTAGCACCTGTCAGGTTGCCAATAGCCTCGACGAGATTGCCCTTTGTGGAATGGTACTGGCCAGAGGTCTTCCTGCAATGCGGTATATGGCTAAGTATGTAGGGTCTGAATATTATGTGAGAGACTAACGTGGGTTGACCCGCGTCAATATTGTTGGTGGAAGAGTTGTTAACCAACATTAGTAGTTTTCGAGAACGGCGTTTGGTTTAAGTGAGGTGAGTTGTTGAATTCAAACTTGGCACGTAACGATGTTCTTATATACGTTAGGAAGACCCATAGAGCCTTGTGCGTTGGGTTTAATCCAACTATTCGTCACCCAAGGACTCCAGCCAAACTGAAATAACCGAGCGACGCGACCGAGGTTCCACACCATGTGACGTCATTGCGCCGATCTGAAGCCCAGTGAGCCGTGACGTTTGCACAGTAAAGAACGTCATGCATGTGCGTCATGGTGACGACGATGCAGTCTCACCACTTCGGCCTTGAATCTTAGACGCTCATATATAAACTACGATATTAATTCCAAGTCGCGCCCAATCCACTTTCGACACATCCAATAAACCAGACCAAAACTACAAACTACTCTAACATGACCTCGAGCTCTGAACCCAGGTATGTCTTCCGTTTCCGCCAGCACTTGACATTGTATTGATGTACATTGCTTTCGCTCACACAGCAAAGTCTCTGGCCAGCTCCATTCTGCCAAAGGCACGGCAGTTGAGACTGTCGGTGGCATGACTGGCTCCACCGAGTGGCAGCAATCCGGAAAGCAGGAGCATGCGGCAGGTGAGGCTGAGTACAAAGCCGCGCAAGCTGAGGGGTACGTTCAAGGTACCACTGACCGTCTCAGCGGAACGAAAGATTCCGTTGTGGGCTCTGTGACTGGAGATAAGTCGCAGCAAGCGCAGGGTGAGTACCGATAATTGCCTATGAGGTTGCGTTTATGGATTGCAGAGATGCTAATTCTTGCACTACAGGTAATATTGCCCGCGAAAAAGGCCAAACCCAGCAGCAATTGAACAAGTAGATTCCAGTATTATTTGGGATCACAAAGGGTTAACTATGACAAGTAATACTAATACACGAATAAAATTATCAATCGCGACGAGTATTCGTCCGTACTTGACGCTTCAATATGAGCCTGCTCAGAAACTCTAATCTCGAGAGGGAAATAAAAGCTCAATCTGCTTTGGGAGCAGAGAGACACTAGGATGTTTAAAAGGAACGGACTCGACGGACATTCAACTTGAAACCATATCAACTTGGGGTTCCTCCTCCATTCGCACCCAGAGTCCTCCCTGTGATTTTGAATCATAAGGTAGCGTCACGAAGAAACAAGACACACAATACCCTACCTTTACGTACATCGTAAGATGAGATGCTGGCCATATTTTGTCCGTCCCTTGTAGGCCCTCACATTTAGACCACTCGGCAGGTGGGCGTGACTCCACAGGTTGCGCATCCTCAGCCAACTTGAACGTTGCAAACTTTTGCAAAAGACGAACGAGGAAGAAGGACGCTTCGTTGTATGCAAACTAGAGAAGTTGAACATACTAGTAAATGATCCTGTACGAGATTCGTTGAAGAAGATTCTTGCCTGTTGTCCCAAGCATATCCTTGGACCTGCGTGGAAGGGCACAAATATGAATGGATTGGGGATTAAATATTTGTGCAATCTTTCATCGATGAATCGGTCTGGGTCAAACTCGAGTGCTAGAGATGTTTAATGGACGGTTGTACCATGCATAGACGGAGACAGAACATACCGTCAGGACCCCACAAATCAGTTCGGCGTTGGATCAATAAATAGCTGAATAGACATCTGCAAGCACAGGTGTCAAGTAGACCCTACAATAGGAGGTGCCTCAACGAGAGAACTTGCCTTGTCTTGGCCGGAATGTAGAACGGTTTCTCTCCGGGCGTAGAAGGGGGAAAGAGTGCGGCCGCATTTGAAGTTCTGGTTGCTATAAAAAAACGCATCCGACGGTGAACGCTAAGATAACATACCGTTCATCGAACGGACTAGATAGGATCGTAAGAACAAAAATAAGATGTTTATCAGGATCCGAGATATTTACACTGGGGGATATAGCCTCAGAGTCTCTATTGCAGCGATGGAGGTCATGGATGAGGCCAAATACGAGGGAAAATAAAATATACCATTGATGACTGCCCTCAGATATTTCATATTCTTCACTTGTTCAAAAGTAGGGCGAGAATTGCCGACTTTGGTAATAATTTCTTCTCGAAGACGACGAGCGACATGAGGGTGTTGGGTCAACATATACATCGCAAATGTCAATACCGATGCAGTCTGTGGGCATAGGTAAGTACGCTTCGTGAGCCACTATTTTCACGTACCGTGTCTCTACCTGCGACCAGCAGATTGACTAACTGGAGTTTGGATGGTTAGTACTCTCTAAGCAATAGGCCGACATTTGGTTACCTCATCCTTCAACATCCGGTTATCTGGTAAGGTGGCATGAGTTCGGAAATGACGATAAAAACATTAGGAAAACCTTGTATCTGGTTCAATAAATGTGTCAACAATGGTTCTCCATCGTCGATTTCATTCTCCTTCTCCGTGTGCGGCCTGCTCTCCATCTCTGCTCGCTTATCCGTTAAAACAGGCTCAATAAAATCATCGACGATCTTTCTGTTAGGCTTGACTTTGTTTTGCCAAAATTCCATCAGTGGCCAAATTTCACCTCGCCGTGATCGCAGGGCACTCAGGAGCTGGCCGGCTGTGAACGCTTTGACGAATTTATTTGAGAAATGATTCGTAAATTCCGAGGAACTGGAAAGGGGAGATGATGTAGGGTAAGGAAGGTGGGCGGACAGCGTGTGTACGCTGCGGCCAAAGAGGAACTCCGTCGCCGAGTCTATCGTGAAGCGAGATACCAGATCCTGTCCAGGTATCAATGACCAATTGAGAACAAAATAATCGAAATGGTTCGTACCTGAAAGTCGATAGGATATCCAGCCGCAAGCCTAGCTGTAGCCTGTCCAATGGCATCACTTGAATGGTGGTCGAAAATATCAAAGTCAGTAATTCGCTCTCTGTTAAAAAATGGACGCATCATAGTGCGATGGAATCTAGCATACACATTTCAGGAAAAGAAACAAAATTTGTATTGCACCAAATCACGTACTTCCACATGTCACCTGAGGAAGTGATGTCAGTGAACGACTCTTACTGCGAATTTCAAAACGCAAACCATCTGAGTTAAACACACCCGTGCCAAGAAAATCATGAAACTGGGAGATGAATCCTGGCCCTAGAACATTCACCACTGAATAACAAGTAACTACACAAAATATCAACCGTACCTTTATCGAACTTTTCAAATTGTGTGACGAGCATGGCCTACAAAGAATAAATTAAAGACCCTCCCGTAGCCTCGAAAATTCGAAGTATCGTATGCTACCTTTACATGTGCTGGCTCAATTGTCACCAACTTAACCAAGCAATGAGAACTTCCATGGATGCGAGACACGACGGAGTTACGCACAAAATCTTCAGAAGGGAGTCTGAGGTTGTAAATATTTCCATATTGTTCACGCCATTCAAGGAATACATCGCCTGCAGAAAACGTCAGAAGCTGAAATCTGCACACGAACAAACCCACCTGGATAGCCTGACTCCAGGGTCCTCACCAGGGCTTGGGAGATTGAGACGGATCCCCCTTGAACCTGTTTAACCAAGACAGCCCCACTGCCTGCAGCCTTGACTTGGTTGCGGTATTTTCTCCAGTGGGCCACCACAATTGGTTGAATGAACAACGCAACACCGACGGCAGCGAGCCACGTCGGAAGTGCCAGTCCTCGATAAAATATCGGCAAGCGAAGAACGCCATACCAAGCTACTGTGGTAAGCAAATTCCGCAGAAATAAACGAAACAAATACAGAGGACCTGGAGGTAGGTTCATGATATTAATGGAAGAATGTCAAGGCGGAATTCTGCGAATACAACCTTACCTTTTATCTTGGTGGATATCCGGTAAACCCCGGAATACGAAGTCTGTAACCCCGGAATGCGAACAGACTTCGCAGCTTCGTTACCCCCAAGTAGGTCGTTTTGTCGATGTCTACACCATAAAACAACTGGGTTTAGTAAAATCTCGTCCGTCAGATCGGGAATTGTACTACAGGGCTGACAGGAACTGGCGGACGGCTTCCGCTCACGCGACACAAGTTACAACCAGCCCCGAAAGCCGAGGCACAGACCCCGACGCCACACGCCCCCCACATGTACTCGCCACCACCAAACTCTCACGTTTTTGCCAGCGGACGAGAAGGACAAGCAAGTGAAGAGATGGTGGATTTACCTGGCTATGGAACATGCCAGGCCGCCACGATCACCCCAGACGCCGCTGTTGACATGGAAGTAAGAGCGCACTGAGGAAGACCATGTGCAGACCTTAGACTCGGACGAAGCGCAAGACATCACGGCAAAACACATTACGACCAGCTCACATGTCTGACGATGACATTCTTTCACTTGTGAAGATTGTGTATCTTCCTGGAGAAAAGAACTGTTTGGTAAGTCAGACACGAAATATCCGGGACAAGAAGATTGATGGAAAGGAAGTGCCTACAACTGACTTTCCCAGTCCACTTAAGGTTAACCTAGTTTGGCCAACTCGAGCCTCAAGTGCGAATTCTCGCCGTCGTCATTCCTAGCATACCATTTTAGTAGTTTCTCCATTGACGGTTGCAAAGTTTCTGAATCTCAAAGACCCCTGGACTGATGGAAGCAACCAACTACAGAGTGGTTTACGAGACGTCGCATCGGCCCTGGGGAAATTCACGGGCTGTTTCTGGAAATCAATCAACTAGCAAGAACGAGCATTGTCTCCCAACATTCACATTAAAGTTGACACCTCTCATCCAGGACCATACCCACTTTGGATCACAACAGCTCATGACTTCCCTTCACCTCCTGTGATGCACATAAACCTCAGACTGCAGGTAGTGGGCGGTGGTTGTCTCACCTCCAGTGACCTTCCACAGCGGCTACTTGGATGGGTTTACAGCGAGAACCTCCTTCCCAACTGGTGTACTGCGCAGAAAACTCGGCGTGATAGTTCGGGTTACGACATCGCGAGAAGGGTCATGGAAAGCAAAAAATTATTAGCAAGAGACAAATGGTGACAATGGAGCTGTATTCGACAACACAAGCTCCCCAAGTCCCTACATGAAGAACCTAGCCGTTTGACACCCATTGAAGACATGGCACGAGACATGAACTAAAAAATAAGGAAATTTCATAAATGCAACGCCGAGACAAATACCATTTAGGTCATAGTTATAAAAGACATATTGAATGCTCTACAAGTACTGTTCTGAATTGATAATCATAAACTCCTGATCGTGCCAGTCAGATATCAGGAATATTGATTATACCAAATCATGACTCACCCTCTGCTTCCAACAACTGACGAGCAACAGCCTCTCTCTCGCCTTCTTCAAACTGCGGAATGAGCGAAGGATCCATATCTTTGTACCCTTTAAACGGTGCAGACTGAGTAATGAGCATATAATCGATACCCGCAACTTCCCCAACATCCTGGAAGTTGACACGGTAGGGTCGAACTTTGTTGAAAATGACCATCAAGATGGTGGGGTTGTAGCTAGGTGGACGAAGCTCTTTACCACGGATCGCTGACGCCCATGCCGCAGCAGTATTTACATTCATCATAAAGCCTCCAATCCGCATGCGGCGAGGCGATCTTCGCGTAGGGACTGGTTGGACAAGAGATGTCGACATGAATAACTTGATCCATCTAGACGAAGTGGCGTCGAAACCAGGATTGACTCACTTTGGATAAATAATAATAAATAATGGGTGTGTTCTCACATGACACAGGAATGCATGTGTAACGACCGCAAAGAAAGAGAGAGGGACAACAACCAACACCGACACTAGCAAGCACCACAGTGGCAACGACTGATGACTACGCCAACAGCAGAAAAGTAGCGCGACAGTCTAAGAACCAGGAGAGCCAGCAACGAAGCAGAGGTGGACACTGAATTAGTAGGCGTCGACACTTGCGGGGACCAACGACGACAGGCGCTACCAAGAGGTCCAGCCGCCTAACCCTCACTCACATCTCCTGTGACCTGCCTTTCACTTCACCTACCCACCCTCATATGTATGTCCCTTGCATTTAATTATGATTTTTTCTATCTATCTATGTGATCTCTGCACTTTCGTAAAATATGTGCATGCAATACATTTTTTGGTTCAGCAGTCTCCTTTTTCATTGGGGAATATGTATACTTCAACAGGCAGCAGAGTGGCAATGTGACTATGTGCCACAAGTTGCCGCCGTAGGCCTCAAGTGCGAATCTTCGCTGTCGTCATTCCTAGCATACCATTTCGGTCGTTTCTCCATTGACGGTTGCAAATTTTCTGAATCTCAAAGACCCCTGGATTGATGGAAGCAACCAACTACGGAGTGGTTTACGAGACGTTGCATCAGCCCATGCAAAATACATGAGCAAGCTGCTGTTTCTGGAAATCGATCAACTAGCACGAACGAGCATTGGCCCGGAGGTAATAACTTGAAGGCTACATCAAGATCGCATCCACTGTAGAGTGACAGTGGCATGTGCAAACTGCGATTACAACTTGATACATAACTGGTGACGTGACCGTTAGTCAATTTTTGAAAAAAGCACAAGCCTACATAAGGCTAAGCAAATATTCTTCTGATCGGTTGCAAAAGATCACCTAAGAATGCCTCCTACCCGCATCGATCGGGTTGCCTCGTCATAGATAGACATTACTAGTGACGCGCTCTACCATCTGAGCTAAGAAGGCATGAAGGTAAATGTTCATCACACCAGCCTAGTAACCAAAGCCTGTTTGTGTTCAAGTTACGAGTTCTACACGAGAACGACAGTCCGACTCACCACATACTAACAAGTTGGTAACCCTAACTTGGCATCCCCGTCTTTGGCAAGGCTCGTTTAATTAATCCGGGGGAACGATCACGAGTCTACCTGGGTCGAGCTCCTTGCAACGATTTCTTACACCATACAATGATTATCGCGTCTCTACGTGCTTCTTAACACTATCCAACAACAGTTGACTGAAGACAAGTTGCGCAGAATACACTTCCAGACTCCAGCTCACCCGGGAAAGTGAAGTGTAAGCACTACAAGATAGGTCATTTCTCCATCATCACAAGCTGAGTAGCAGTCCTGATCTGGACAACATAAGTGACGTGCTCTACATTTGGCAACTACCAGGTACCATGGTCTACCACCTGACATATAAGAAGGCTATATTTGAGATGTCATCTTAGTACGTCAGAGATGTCGATTGGCTGCTGCGCTCAATCCGACGGAGAGCCGTTCATTTGCTGACAGTGAGCGCTAGCGCTCATGGGCTCCTCGTGAGGCGAGCAGCAAAAATACACCTAGGCTTGACCTATGCCATTCTTTCTTCTAATGACTCCATGGTTATACGCCTACAATGACTCCGAGACGTCCGAATTTGCGTCACTGCCTAAATTGTCAGCTCTAGCCGAGTCCTACGTGTATCCTAGGTTAAAGCTTTAAAGCTGTACATCCACCCATTTCAGCAACGTGTGTTTATCCCGGATCAGGTAACACGCTGGACAGAACTTAGGCTTCTCCCGGGTCGTTTGCTCTGAGGAATGGAAGCGTTATGTGTGTCTCGAAGCATGTATGGAATTGTTGTTATTTCATCGGCCCGGGGCAGACGTTTTCCCTACCAGGGACAAGAATACCTTGGGAAGACCAGCCAGTGTGTAGCTATAGCCTAGTACTACTGACAAGGATCATCCGGTCCGAAAGCAGTCATTACTACTCACCCTCCATCAATGGCTTCTAATTCGGACAACACGAGAGATTCGGAAACAAAGGGGAAACTATGCATATAACCTTTAGGAATATATCTTATCTCAGGCTTCCGAGTCGTTACTCATCCCGACCTTGCAGTTTCTGATCCAGTTTGGAAATTTGCAACACATATACTACATTTTCGTCTTGAGGGCTCTATGAATAAAAGTTCCATGAAACTATCCAGGTGGCTAATAGCACTGGCAGCATTAATGAGCTGGCCGCCCAACGTCTGAATTTGCATAAAACTCCACGAGTACATGCATACTATGCACTTCGCGTGCAGGGCGGTGCGCCGTACATACACACAGGTTTACAGCTTCTAAGGCGCCACAAAGTAGGACCCCCAACAACCCCCCAAAATGCCTGTTTCCTATCCTGATAATCGCAGAAATTTTTGTGAACGTC